>VVHJ01019191.1:12668-29759 GCA_015107715.1 Tylochromis polylepis
ATTGAAGAGGTCTCCAGCCCTGCTGATAGTCTGGTTCCACTTTTAAAGGTTTTGCAAAACCCAGATATAAATTTTCTGCTCTTTCATGTCAGTTCCAGTCTATGTCACTGTTTTTTGGGGATAGGATCAGAAGTAGTGGAGGCAAGTGTCTCAAGGCCTGGGAACATGGAAATAAATCCATGCAAGCTATCAGTGCCACTTAAGCGCACAGGGCGAACGTGTATCATCGAGGAATTCTATGAGAAGGGTTCAGAATGTCTTCATTTATATGAAAACCAGGCTCTCCGGTTCCAGTCCCAGAAGAGCTACTGTTTGGCCACTGTGGCGAGACCATTTTTTGCCATACGTATTATTATTTTTTAAATTATTGCGAGCTAAACCTTTAAAAGTACAAGGTGCTTACTGACATATTTCACCAGTTCGAGACTCTTCCCTAACAAGCAGCGCCATTCGAGAGCCACAAATCACACTGCAGTATTTTTCCTCCCCATTAACTCTCCCCTGTCTCCCTCCTGGCACCCATCCGCCTGTGAAGTTAAGAGTGAGAAGTAGAGCGTTATTGTGACATTTAAAGCTAGTCACTTAATCTCCAACCTCACTCCTCTCCTCAGTGCGCTCTCTCTCTTTTTCATTGTCCCACCCCCACCCCAACCCCTCGTCTCCTCCCGCCTTCATCCAGACCCCTGCTAGGTCAAACTACTCCCTGAGGTAATATTATGAAGCAAGGCATAGTGCTGAGTGATCAACAGATCTCACCGCACAGTCCACTGACTTTGCACTGCGGTAGAAAACTCCTCACATCATCACACATTTCACTAAGCATGAATCACCGGTCTGCTATCTATCCCACACTATATTGTGCCATGCCGTAATGTACTGTATACCCATCTGCTTTTTACTCTTTCTCATTGACCTTATTAGCAATGAGGGGAAGAGAGATAAAGACAGACGCAGAGATGGAGCTTGCAGGTGGACAAGGACCTAATGGGAAGTGTGTAAAGCTGCGAGCACATGCCCTGTCTTTTATACACACACACACACAGGCCAGTGTGGTGGTATGCCCATCTAAAGGGTGTGTACTCTGCCATATCCTGTAATGGGTGTATATAAGTTGGTGTAATGGAGGTCGGGAAAAAGGCAGGGGCATAAATCTACCCTGAAGTCTTTGATTAGGGTTATGATATACACACACACACAATTTTTACATTTAAGTGTTTCTGGCAGCGAAGAGGAGCTGCCCGTGCAAAGGCCTGCCTCAGCCCGCTACAACGCTCTCAATCTACGCCTTTTTCTTGCTCTCTCAATCTTGCTACATGCTCAGACCCTCTCTTATTGAACCCCTGACCTGAGATTGTGTGGGGAGAGACATTCCCACTACCCCGAGGGGACTGAGCAAGGGAAGGCGGAGTGCAGATCAGAGAGATAAAGAATGTGTTTGGAAGAGAGGGAAATAAAAGGCCTCTTTTGCCTTTTAATTGGGATGGAGAAAAGAAGGAGGGAAATGGGACTCAACATGTTTCTGATGACTCTGGCGTATATGTGAGTGTTTGTGTGTGTTTGTCTAAGAGGCTGACACCTACCTTTGTACTGTAATGGATTAGCTCACTGCGAACGCTTGGTGCATGTGTTTATGTGTGTGTCTGGTGAGATTGATGAGCCGAGAGGCGTTGGGATGAGTCTTGTTGCAACACGTACTGTAGCTTGTTCAGATGTTCCCAAAAACACAGCATTAATAATAATGATCAGAACAAAAAACTCTCACTCCGTTTCTTCCCATTGCTCTGGGTGTGTGAAGTTCAAACAAGCTGAGCCAAATGCCCAGTAAGCTGGCTCACCGCGGCTGACTCCCAGGCTTTGTCCGAGGTATTTGCTCTGTCAGATTCCTCCTGGTCACTGCTCATCAGGAACTTTGAAAAGCCAGACCAGTTTCACTTTCTGCGAATGCATGTGTGTTTGTGCGAGACGGGGAGAGATTTGTGTACGGCGTGCATTTATGTGTGCATCTGTGTTTACAGCAGCTTAGTGAGATAATAAGTCTTTATCATGTTATGCCTCATGTGGGAATATTTCCAGCACTCCCAGAACGCCTGTTCTGTTTCCTCCGCCTTGCATCAGCTCACAGGAACGCTGCTTATTAGGCAAAGAACTGAGGGAATAAGAGTGGGAGGGAGAGTGAGTGGAGGAGGGAGGGGGTAAGGGGAAAAAAATGTCTGTACCAGTATCTACACTCCATCATCTATCTACTTTCATCTGACTCTTGAATTATCTCTCCTGCTCTCTTCATGCTGTCTTTCTCCCTCTGGTTATGCCTGGCAACTAGTGGCAGGTTCAACCCTGGAAAACATTAAAGTTTTCACCCTGAAATAGAACCCACATAGGTTATATCTATGATCTCTGATAGTTCAATCAATATTTGTGAGCGAGTGAGACCGTCTTCTGAAGACAGTATCTGAGGAGCCACAGTGCTAACCTGTTTTGTAATCAGGAATCACAATTCAGAGTTGACAGAGAACGGCTCTGTGGATTCACAAAATATCTGGTTAACTGTAACAACCGCGAGGACTTTACTTCATTACAAATGACAGTCTCAGAGGAAGGAAAAGGAATCACAGTCGTTATTGTCACTCTGTCCAGAGAACGTCCTATTTACTGTCACTGGGGAAAGCTAAAGGATTTGTCTCCTGGAAACATTACAAAGAGCCTAAGCTGCTCTATATTTACGCTTTGACAAGGACAGGAACACTGTCATGCAAAGACAGATCATGATTTAGTAAACACTTACACGCCCATATTCTCACACTCTCACCCAACAAGCTGTCAAACGCCGTTGCTAAATAAACTGTGACACTATCCCCGAGGGAATCTGATTTAACCCCAAACGCCAGAACAAATCCAACTATCAGATCTGGCCACTTATGTCTTCATAAATCCATTCGTTGGTTAATGAGTGAGAAACGCAATCCAAAACACTGAGCAAATTGTAGTTATCTGCTACAATGAAGTACTCTGATGTTGGGTGTACAACAATAGAAAGAAATGAAAAGTAATGAGTAGATACAGTTTGCTTTAATAAATAAAGCAGTAACTATTGGAGGAGTTCTACAACATCCTGCTATTAAAGCACCTAACACTTTACCTTTTCACACAAGCAACTATTTAACCAATGAGGCTACCATGTGCATGTCAGCACATGTTTAGCAGACTTGTTAAGAACAGTCACTCTAAAGTCAGTTAAACTAATTAATGTCAACAGAGCATGCATTTTTGCGAAGCATATTCGTAGTGCTCACTATATTTGCTTTATTTCACTGCTTATTAGCAAAATGTTACCAGTTCTCTTTAAAGACACCAAATTGATTGTTGCATTCAGTTTAATCCAAAAAATATTCCATATTAAAATCTTTTGATCCAGTCTACATAAAGTACAGCTAACACCTAGCCTGGGCGGACGTTTCAGAGATCTTAAGCTGTCTTTCCTACCCTCTATCTTTGAGAGGAAAGCAAAAGGAGAGAAGGAAAGGAAGAGAGGGGATATCTGCGTGGCATTTCTGAGCTGACGTGTATTAGTTTCAGTAAAAAAAAAGATTGAGGTCAAAGGTGAAGTGAGGAAATAACACACTACATTCACACACAGGCACAAAAGAAAAACAAAAAACTACTGCGCATATAGCAGACCAGCTAGACAGACTTCAGCAGAGAGCTAAAGCTAGCAGCTACTAACAGCACTGCTCCAGGCTACTTTGGCTGTCAGCCAGCGCTAACAGGTTGGCTAACAGCAAAAGGGCTAATGCTAGATGTCTGCGGCTGCCCTG
Organism: Tylochromis polylepis; assembly: GCA_015107715.1. Taxonomy (NCBI): domain Eukaryota; kingdom Metazoa; phylum Chordata; class Actinopteri; order Cichliformes; family Cichlidae; genus Tylochromis; species Tylochromis polylepis. Next base: position 16,481 of record VVHJ01019191.1, read on the forward strand.
GCCCTGCTCCAGTGCTAACAGGTGAACTCCATTATCCCAGACAGATAGTCAGTCAGATGTGGGCCAGTATCTACTACCGGCTGGCTGGCTGACTGACTGGCTTCAAAGAGCATCATCAACCCAGAAAGAGGAGCTAGCAGCACTGGCCTGTAGTCTGACCTCCACTGTGCTGTGCAGCTGGCTAATGAAGAAGCCGGTGCTTTTGTTAGGGAGTGGAGAGAAGAACAGAGGGTGCTCAGAGTGCAAATGATAAGAAAATCCCTCACTATGTAAACACGAGGAGTTTTTCTATACTTCTGCGGGACTGTCTGCCATATGGTGTTTAGTTTGGGTGAGCATTTAATAGCGCTTTTACGTGTGCATGTGTCTCTGCACATGCATGTGTGCCTTTCTGTGTACTGCTTTAGAGTATGTATGCTAACTTGCAGTATACTTTTTGCCCCTGCTATCTAATGTGCACGTCCGTGTTTGCATGCTGTGTGAATTGTGTGTCTTCTTGCCGTCCTGCAGTTCTCAGAAGACAAAGTCCCTGTTTACAGAGCCCATAAAGATTAGCCTCCCTCGGTCAGGTGGGTTCTGGAGCCATAGGTAAACACACAGCACATTCCGCACCGATGAGATCGCTCCGTATGTGTGTATGACCGGGGCAAACATACACTCCTGCCTTCACCTCGACCCTTCTTTTAGAGTGCAGTAAGTGATTTACCAGCTTGGAGACTGCTGTCCGTTAACAATACTGGAAACAAAGATACACACATATATATACATGCAACACACACACACAAATATTTGTAGAAAGCATGGACTTCATGCACACCTCATTTATCTCAGCCTAAGATCACGGGTCGGACATTCCTAAAGAGGTAAAACTTGTGCAAGTGCATGTTCGTGTGCCCATTTGCCAGTTGAAAATCAGCCTGTGATCATGAAGGTGCAAAATCCCAGATTTTACCTTCATCTCTTCCCTCTGTCCTGAGAGGTAATGGAGGCTGAGGGTCAGGCTAATACGGTTCACACAAATATTACTCAGATTGTACTTAACATGGTGGAACAGAGGTGAAGAGGGCGGTGGAGGAATGCAGGGCAAGGAAAGGAGCTTTTTTTGAAAAAGGCGATGTGCCTTTATTTGGATCTGAAACCAGCTAGAGCGCCGCGGAGCAATTAGCAGCTCTGTCCTACGAGAGCTCTTTATTAGAATGACCTTCACTGTGAAGGGGGGGGAGGGGTGAGGGGTGCAGAGAGGGACAAAGAAAGAGAGAGGCAGAGAGAGGAAGGGATATTTTTGAGGAATACAGATGAAGGGTGTCAGCTGGGACACAGTCACATGACATGAAGGTGAAACAGATGAGTAAACTGAGACTTGAGTATGTTGAGATTTACATATTTGGGCCACAGAAGTGACACGAAAACAGTATGCGATGTGGTCAGTGTGACCTACTATGCGACCCTTAATGCTAGAATTCATATGCACACATGCAAACACAATTTCAGTCTTCAGTCTTTCAAATTTTCAAATATGCGCGTACATTGTGTGTGTGTGTGTGTGTGTAAAAAGTGGAATTTCATTCGCTTAATATGTAGAGAACCTGATACTGATATCCTCCACTTTCACTGAATAAATTACCAAGTACCTAATTTCAATCAAATGGGACGTTTTATGTTTTATGGCGTGAAAAGGCAAAATTGTGGAGGAAACAGAAAGAGGAAGCGTGACGCATACATGTGTCGTAGCCTTTAGGTGAGGCAAAATTTCATTTATGATCAAAACTTTTCATTGAAAGGAAGATAAAGTGAAAAGATTTAATATTACCGTAAAATGGGGGAAGAACAACCTATAATAATAATAAAGGGTTATGACGGATTATTCGAAGAAAAAAAATAGTGGTGTATAAAATATAAATAAATAAATATCAAAGTGGACATGATATAATTTTGTACATCGGCTTTCAAGTCGGGCACTTTGCATTTCCTAGTTAATTAATAGATTGGATCAGAACGAGTTTAATCAAATATAATTGAATAAGTCCACAGTAAAAACAGGCCAGACTTTAAAGGAGACATGCAGAGAAAATGATAGCATGTCCAGTTTTCAAATTAATTGGATTTTAGTACTTTTGAACTTGGTCCAAGCTGTTACAGACTAAATTAACTCGCATTCTATCCAAAAGTGCTAAAACAAGATGATATCCCTGAGCATCCAGTATGGGTGTGCACACACTCACACAACTCCCCCCGCCCCTTTTTTAGAAAAGAAAAATAAAAATCAACAGTGCTGCAAACCAATGAAAGTCTGTAATGTATTCCATGTTATTGTTAGTTTTTCTGTTCTTCTCACTCTTTTCTCCTCACTTTTGTCTTACAGGCCACAACTAAAATATTAATCATTTCTCAGGCAGTTCTCATTGTATTAAAAAATGTCTCCTTTATAATTTATCAGAGAAAGAAAAATCTTTGTTATAGTGACAAGCATGCTAATTAATAGAAGTAGAAGGAACACTGAGAGAAGTCATACTAATTTGGTACATGCTAATATTAATAGAATAATTTATGGCACAGTATAAATAAATTAATAGAGTAATTCGTTTGAAAAGGGGATGCCTTCAATTCAATTTAGGAGAAAAGAGCAAAAAAAAAAAAAAAAGTCTGCCTCTTGGACAAGGACATTAATAGCTGTGCTCTATCACCAGAACAGAAAAGGAAGAGACAAAACTAAACACGCACAGTTCACTTTTAAAACGCATCAATATTTCAGTCAGCTGATGAAAATTGGATGAGCAACACTTGTATTTGCTGCCTTGTTATTTTCATTTGCTGTTTAAGGACTTTTGGAGTTGTAAATTTGTGCGGAATCTGCAAAAGGCATCTACATGCATTTAAATGCCCCCCCCCCCCTTCTTTAAATGAACTCTTCTCATTGGCTTTATGTAAACTAACAGCTGTGTGCCAGGCAGTGGGCAAGAGACGCAGGGAAACAGAGGGAGGGAGTTACAAAGACTGAGAGTGAGCGAAGTGGACTGGGTCATTACCATCCTTATTACTCCTCATTAAAATACACCCATCACAAAGACATTCTTCTGAGTGTGTGTGCGCCCGCACGCCGGCGTGACCGAGCATGCGCGCTCATTTCTGGCGCTCCTGATGTGCACGTGTGCGTTCGTATGCAAAAGTGACAAAAAAAGAACAATATAATTGGAGAAATGTACGCAGTAATAATAGGTATTCACAAAATGATAATTCATATTAAACAGGGTGCACAAAGTCAGCCTCATTTGCATGTTTTAGATTATATGCATTTCAAAAGTAATTTCCGCAGGGCATATGAATGACATTAATTCCCGGGCGGGTTCTGCTATAGACCTCAAACTATCAAACACTCAAACATTTAACAGATGAAAAAAAAAAAAAAAGAGGGAGCTAGTGCCTTGGCAGGGGAGATTTCAAGGTTAAAGTGTTTGAATGTGAATTTTTAAACTTTTGTCTTGGTTTGTTTAAAGTTGCTCTAAAGCTAGACTAAGAATTCCATTAATTCGGAGACTTTGGGTTTTTTTGTTACTCAGCTGTATGTGCGCATAAGTGTGTATTGGGTGTGTGTGTGTGTTTCCTGTAACAGGCCGAGAAAGACACCTTCCCTCCTAATCCACCACCATTTCCTCAGCAATAAGCCAGAATTGGTCTGACTCACTTTGTGAGTCATGTGCTTTTGTCACTCCAGAAGCAGAGTAGCACGATCCAACAGAGAGAAAGAAAAAGTCAGAGCTCCGATAGCCCACATTAACTGACCCCGACTGATGAGAGAGGGGGAGGTGGGGGTGATAAAATGGATGAGGAGAAGGATGTGGCAAGGGAGGGGATAGGGACAATGGGAAGAGCAGGAGAAGGAGACAGAGGGTTCCCTCTCCTCATCTGCTCATGCTGAGAGGAAGACCCCGGGGCAGGAAACAGGCTGGATGAATGTGTGATTCCAGTGGAAAACTCTGGATGCCACGGACAGCATTCTTCTCTTATTAGGGAATCTGGTCTGCAGCCACATTATAGCGCTTGTCTCATTACTGCCTATGAGCATTTCTATCAGACACACTCACTGGGCGCACACACACAGAAACACACACCATCAAGATGTTCCCCACCTGTTATTCTCACAATGTCTTGGCGAACACACAAAGTCATAGCTCGGGAAGAGGGGAAAAGAGTAAAAGGGGAAAAAAAAGAAAGTGTGTAGGAAAAAAAAAAACTAAAGGGCTCAGCATGTCTGTGTCTTGTTTGTGGTTTGTCTTCATCTGTAAATAGAGCTGCTGCTGTGAGTATGTTAGCATGTCATTATCTCATTAAGAATTGAGGGCTTCTGTGCGGAGGATTCTACTGTTTTGTTTGTGAGCGTTCAGCGACTGATGTTGTACAAACACAACAACCGCAAAACACACATATCCACCAGTGCAGACGCACAGGGACGCGAGGAGACGGTGGCAAAGACTTGCATATAAAAACACACGTAAACACGGCTCCCGTCAATGTGTCTCAATCTGGAAGTGCGCAGATTTTAAAGAAAAAGGAAAAAAAGAAAACGGGAGCCAATTTGCGGTGCACTATGACTAGAAAGACTTCATAGAGTAAAGAGGAGGGGGTACATCTAGGGTCAATAAAAGTGGGCTAATTGGGGCCTGGGAAACATGTTTGTTGTTTTTCACTTGTTCTTTTCCCCCCTCTTTCATTTTTCTCCCTCCAGCCAGTCACGGCAGATCTGTTAATCTGAGAAGGACGAGTGGAGAAAGCAAAGAGGATTAGATTCAATAAGACATTAAATGTTGCTCACACATGCACGTATGCAGACCGACTTAACATGCCATAAGGCAGCTGTAGGGTGTATGTATTGACCAAGATCTGTCTGTCTTAACCGATGACCAACGGGATGCAGGGCTCTCCGCTGGTCCACTCTGCTTCATCAATACTCCGCTCCTCACTCTATTCAGCAGCAAAGAGCTTTCCTACGGTTGCAGTTCAACACAGGATCAATGTTATGAGCAATGCAGACAAACTGCTGCTAAACAGATCGGCCCCTGCCTCGAAAGGCCCGCCACAGGACCAGCTCCCCCCATGCTCAGATCGTTCCACTAATGGAGCTCTCCACCAGGGCCCCCAAGGGCCCCTAACCACTAAACAGGCCCCCAGGGATTCATCCCCCCTTCTCTCCCTCCTGTCATCTCCAAATCCCTCAATCATTTCTCCATCCACATGGTTGTATTGACCTACACCGCTTTAATCAGGACCGCTTACTTGTCCTTCTGCGAAACTGTGTGTTCGCACTCAAATGTGGAGTCTATGTATTTCAACTGCTGAGAGGAAAAGTCAAGCTTGACTGTTTCAGGAAGTGAAAAAGAAGGGGGAGGGCAAAAAAATCCGTCTCTCTCTCTCTCACTCTCCCCCTTGAATGTTTCTGGGATCCCTCGCTACATGACGCCCGACTAGTCATTCTCCTGCATTTGTCTTCTGTAATAACACTGAAAATAGCAAGAGATGAAAAAACGAGCAATGGAAAGAACCTGCATATTTGTCATTTCCGATTGTTTACCTTTTTCACGGCAAATTGATTTTTACATCTCCTGTTACTGGAAGCTCTCTGGGCTCGACTGCCAGGGCTGTCTGGCTCTGGCCTCGGCTGCCAAGCCCGTCTCTGGGCTTTATGACCTGGCTCTAGGGAGGACTTTTAAGGCTTTCAACTCACAAGTCATTCCAGTGATACAATACTGCTTTTGTCCTGACCACCTTTGTTGTTTTCTTTCTGTCTCTGCTGCCTCTCACTCTCTCTTTGGCTCCTTCACTTTTCATCTCTCATTCCCAAATCCTTTTTGTTTTTTCACCTGAGTGTTAGTCACAAAGGCTGGGGCCTGTATCTTGCCTGTTCCTGTTTGTTTGCAGAAAAAGGTGGACTTGTTGCATCATGACTGGTTGACTATCAAACAGAAAAGATGTACTTTAGAAAACACACATTAAAGCCCTCCAGCTGACTTTTAAGGCTTGCTGTGGGGTGAGCCTGGTTGAAGCAGCTAGAGTTTCCCTGTGGTGGCTAGGCGGTGCGCTGTGGTTCGGATCTTCCTGGATTCTGGTAGGACTGAGGTTTGCCTGCAGGGACCTCCAAGTGAGCCAGGCAGCAGGCCTGAGCTAAACTGAGGCCAGAGCCAGGAATAGTCCTGAGAGCAGAGGACAGGGCTAATGGTGTGTTTGTAAGGGCAAATCCAAACAAACAACCTGCAGTTTGAATTGAAGGACCGAGCAGGGCTCAGGCCAGATGCTGCGGAATAGGAGAAACACACACAAACAGATGCAAACGCACACAGAGGCAATGGCTGAAATAGACATGTGCACCATGTGCTTCCAGGCTGAAGTCATGGCATTAGCCTCAGTACCGCGCACACACATACAGACCTCTGCCTAACACACAGCCTCTGTGTGTGTTTTGTGTGTGTTACTCATGCAAACTAAGGTCCCACAATTTCTTTCCATATTCACCCTAATGAGAGAAAGCGGCCAGAAGATCTCCTCTGTAATTACTCCCCAAGGAGCAAGGTTTCAGCAATGACCATAGCGCATCAACAAATACACACTCATACACTCAAACACACATCATCCAAATATACAGCATGCTGAAACATCTGAAACAGCATGTGGCTGACATTTAAATATGTTCACCTGTTGGGTATAGGAGCATTTGTGAGACTGAGCGAGAGAAAAACACCAGTAATACCATCATATCATTACTGAAGGTAAGGACATTTGCTAATTAGAACGCCGTCGAACAGGTAATTGCGTGTGAGGCTGCATATAAGCGTGTGTGCGTGCCGTAAAGGGCATTTTGTAAACAAACATTAACACCATTCACCTCGCAATTAGACCCTTGTCACCGTCGCCTACGCAGAGTAGTTGAACTCAGTCCAATCTCTCATGATGGCAAATCTGCATGGAGCCATAAAAATGGTAGTCCTGCAAGAGATGAGGCTGTGTGTCAGTGCACATGCTTATGCCGGGGAGAGAAGATGGGATCTACATGAGGTCGGTGTTTTCATGAAATCATTCTTTTTCTGACTTTTTTGAGCCTTTAATTCAGTAGCTTTTAACAACTGTAATAGTTCAATAGTCAAAACACACACACACACACTAAACATTCACACTGTTTTACACCATGGTTGAAAACCTGCTCGCACTCAGACAAAGAAGTAGAGGTATACAACAGAATCAGGCGATCACTTTGTCTGTCTGAAAGTGAAGAGTTCAGAAAGGAGCCTTTGAGGCGCACACGCACACACACTGCCTGCCCAGTGTTTGTGGTGGCGGAGCACAGCTGGTAACATCTGGATGTATTTTGTAAGTGTTTACATTTCCAAAATGCAGAAAAACTACACAGAAAGAGAGAAAGAAGAGAGATGGAATTCTGAAAAACACTACAGGTGCCAGAAGAGTAATAAAATAGGAGCAAGTCCCAAACGAAGATTGTTTAAAATCTATCACGGTGGAGTTAGCTCACTTACACACACAGACACACACGCTCATAACCGTTGGCCTGTTGTAGTTATTGCCATAATCTTAGTCCAACAATAACTGACATCTGGTGCACTAATTGGCAGACTGCAGCTTCTCCATCTGAGTTTTAACCCATCAGACTTCCCGTACTGCAGCAGCTCAAATGAAAACTGAGATTTGCACACCAGTTTCTCTATATGAACCGCGTCTCTGCTGCTCACCAGCTGACAACCAGTCTTACGCACTCGCCGCCACACACCACAAACCAGTTTTCTCCACACACACACACACAACACAACAGCTGCATTTCCATTTTACTTCCCCTAAATGACGAAAACACAAAAACAGTTGGACTTCATTCAGTTTAATCAAACCTGACATCGAGAACAGCTCTGCAAGATGACGTCAACAATCACGAAAAACACGCACACAAATACACACACACACACACACAGAGCAAATAGGATGTAATTTCAGTGATTGGGTGTAATTTACCAGTGTAAGTTGAAACGAGAGAGGGCAACTAGAGTGATCCTTGGTGGATCAAAAACAAACCATACATACCAGGGTGGGGCACAATGCACACACACACACACACACACACACACACACACACACAAGCATACCCTCAAGGTATGCTCGTCTCCCAGTGACTCATGTTCTTTTGGATAGAAAAGGGCCTGGGGTGTGTGAGATGTTACAAAATGGCACTGTGCTCGGATTTGCAAGAAATTAGTATTTCAATCTGTCCCACGGAAAGCTGTCCTTGGGATCGTTCTAATCCGCTCAGGTATGCCACTTTCCCATGGCCCACCCTAACCTCCACACACACACACATACACAGGGGAGATTATTAAAGTGACCTCGTGGCACATGGAGGTTTCTGATGGATTTAACATCAAGAATGATTGTTAACTTTTAGGACTAAAAAGACTTGGAGTGACTCCTGAGAAAAACTGAGCTCTTAGCCAGACACATGGATCACATGACAACTGGGCTGCGGCAGCAATAGCAGCGGCAGCAGGGACCCCTGGGAAAACGGCACAGTGCCATCTCTCAGATCGCACAGACTCAGCAGCCAGGCAGTAATGACGCTGTGCAGATATATCATATTTAGGTATGAATATACCATTCATGTGCAGAAGGTTGAAGCGGATTTTGCTGTGAATATGAACATCACAGTCAAGTGGTTTAAAAAAAAAGAAAGAAGATAATCACCGTGAAATAAATTAAACCTATTAAGAGGAACGTATGCTCAAGGTGGCAGAAGAAATTAATTTGGCTCAACTATTGAGACCCATACCTCCACCCCACTATAGGATTTCAACCAAACTAATTATCACGCTCCACTTTCAGAAATAATAAGGAAAGTACTTAATAGGTTAGGATTCACCCCTGCATTCATATGTCCATTTAACATCCCTGCTTTCATGCCCACACACTCTTGCCTTAATGCAATTTCACATCCATGATTTAAAATAGGGGAAAGAATTATATTTCAAGTGGTGTCAGGATTAGAATATACAAGCAGTGATATTAAAATACTGTACGGCCTTCTGTATGTGTGTGTGTTGAGCTTTTCTGAGTGGCTGAAGTGGAGGTAAAGATGTTAAATAATGTTTTTGTCACAGTTTAGCATGACAGGGGAATTATAATGAAACCATAGATCTCTGATTAGTCTTCTTTCGCTGTATATTAATTTTTACCCTCTCTGCTTAATGCTGGCTAGGAGTTAAATTTTTAAACAGAGCACAGATATGAAAAAGACCCCCAAGTGGGTGCTCCTGCGCCAGCAACAGAAGTCTGTTTATCTAGTCAGCCATTCGCTCCAATTATAACAACATCCAAATGCAACTATTGTTTCATTTCAGTCGTTAAAATGAAAATCTTTTTTTGTTTTTTTTTGTTTTATCCTCCTACGTACACACCACAGAATTAGCATTTTAACGCCCCCCCCCCCCACCAGGATATGAAAAAAAGTGAAAACTCAAAATTCACATTAAACCACTTTTGCTCATTAAGTTCAGCAAAAACTAACTAAATAAATAAAACGATCAAGTCTTCGCAGAAGGTTTTATCAAAATTACGCTTTTTACATAACTTTAAATGAAATTAAACGTAATTGTGCATTTTTTGAGGGTCTTAATCGAGCCCACTTTTACTAAAACAGTTCACCCTTCTGTTCTTTGCCGGCGTGATATACCTCTATGCCACTGTGCCTCTGTACCTTTTGTGCCACGTGAAAGCTAACAGGCTGCTAGTCAGTGAGGGGAAAGAAGTCTGTATCCCGTTGAAGTCTGAGTGGATTACTGCTCTATATGTCAGTTCAGTACAACACGAATCCACAGGGTATGCTACACGTGTGCACAGAACCAGCATGACCTGTCCAAGTGCATCAGCTGAGCTTCTGTCAGAAACATCAAGGAAATAAACAAATAATTAAAGAATAAAAGAGAGAGAGAGAGATGTTATTTCTGCAGTTTTGTATTAAACTCTAGTAGAGGTGGTGGAGAAAAGGGAAAGAGGAGTTCACATTATCTAAGAGAATTCCAATTAACACTCTCCCCCTCAGTAATTAGCTACTAAAATAGCAAGCGAACAAGCCCAACATCTCAACCCTGACGCCACCGCACTGCCTAATTAATTCCCAAATCAGGAGCATCTGATTCAGAAAATAACCTGATAGGGTAGATGACAGACAGCTGGTCAGAATAAAACATGAGTAATAATGTTCAAGAGTAAATAAATAAATATATATATATATATATATATATAGTTTTAAAAAGCTGCCAGCTCTCAGGCTTACCCGTTTTGTTCCTTGTCATTTGAACTGCGTTCACATGCTACTTTTCTTTTAGGCCCGTTAAAGTGTCTTTATTTTAGAATAGAAAAAATGCTGTCAGACAAAAGCAAATACCATTACCTCAATGAGAAAAAAAAGTGTTAAATTAGTGAGATAAAAAGAAGAGCTGTAGGATAAAAGAAGCTGCTTACTGAGCAATCAAGGTTGAGCGGAATGAGTGAAGAAAAGCTGCAGCAGATATCTTTTAGCAGTCTGCCGCTCATTTGCTCCCTCACTGGTCAGTTCTTCCACTGTTTAACGTAAACAGATGAGGCCTTTTCTCACTCTTTTTCCAGAGCCCTGTCTTTTTAACAGTGGCTTCTTGGCCTTGGCAGTAACGTCAGCGAGGCAACTATTAAAACAGCATGTGGCCCAGACTGCTATACATGCACGAGCACGAGGCCTCTGCACTTTTTTTGGTGAACTTTTAACCTCTTTCAATTAGGTGAAATCTGGAGCATGGATGTTAGGGTATGCCTAAAGGCACATACTGCAATGTCCACACATGCAACAGCTACGTGAGACAAAGCTTATCGGAGGTGGGTATCAGCGTGAGTGATATTAAGATATCATCTATCTGCAGCTGCTATCAGTTATCAGTACTGATGGATAACAAACCAGCAATACACGCAATCAGACAACAACTTATGTGGCCATAATGTGGGCTGCAAACCCCTCTCTAAAAGCACCAACCTAATTCTTCTGCATTTCAATATGCACAGCATATGGAGGCCTGTTTCAGTTAGACACACAAACTCTCTCTCATACACACACACGGCTTGTGGAAAATGCTGCACCACTAAGAGTAACTTTTAATATGCCGAGATACCCATCAATTAGATCCTACAGTGATTTTTGCAGCTGACACATACCCTCACACACACACACACACAGACATACACGCGAGTGTAAACTAAATCGCACACACGCAGACGTAGTGGCACATTATAAAAACATGCTGTCACATGCTGATCTGTATCTGGACAAGTCAAACTGCGATAAAGTCACTCCACAACTACAGCAATCGATGGAAGTAATTTATTTACCTCACTAGGCAATTTCTGCTCTGTCTTTGGATGGAGGGAGGAAGCGAGGGGGAGAGAGAGCGAGAGACAGAGAGAGATTTGGCAAGCATGTGTGAGTGGTGTGTAAATTAATCTAGCGGCAGTGAGATCCAGAGCCATGTATAAGTCCATAAAACAAGAGGAGGTTAAAGCGGCTCACACACACACACACACACACATATACATCAGGCAAAGGTCCAACCCCAAAAACCACTTCTTCCAGAGAGGGACGAGATGTGAAACGTCATCTCTGTTCCATTAATGTGATGTGCTATCCCTAGATGCCACTAAAAAAAAAGAAAAGAAAAAAGGGGAAAAAGAACAGTTAAGAGTTCATTCTCTTCCTTTTTCTTTCTTTCTTGCTTTCTCTCCATTCAAAACCAACGCGCTCTGGAGAGAGGCCTGTCCATGGTCCTTGACTTTAACTCAGTGAAATAAAAGGCACTTAACTAAGCCTCAATGATCGATACAAACACTGCTGCTGCCTGGTTTTTCACACACACACATACACACATGTGCGGACACACACTTATCCCACCTCCTCAGATGCTCATGCATATGCATGTCCATAGTGATTTATGCATCCTGGCGGGGATGCGTGCCTATCTGAGAGCAAGGCCAACACACAGGTCAGCTCATTTGTAAATCAGTTGCCTATTTATGGATGTGTATGTGTTAGTGTTTCTGTGTATATCTGTGGATGTTTGTGCCTATAAATCTGTGAATGTGTGTGTTATAGTAGAGGTCAGCTTTGGAAACAGGCTCATAATCACTGCAGCGCCTTCATTCATTATATTTATTGAATTCTTTCCAGCTTCTGCTCTTGGCGCGTGTAAATCATACAAGTTCAACACTACGGGTTGCCGTCCATTCACTGTGCGTGTGCGCGCGTGTTTATATGGCTTCCAAGTCATGTCCACTGAATGCTGACTACTTCTGCCAACCAGCACTCTGACCCTGCTCTTTTCAAAAGAAAGTCACCGAACTTTGTGACCTCTGTGTCTATTGTTCCCAGGGAAGGTTGGAGAAAAGCCTTCAGAAGAAACACCTTCCATCAGAGTGGCTACCAGTTATTGGCATTGTCTCTTCTGTCCTGGACGAGCCCTAGATGTTCACCAATTTACATAATTTCCTTAGGGATTATTAAAGTATTCTGATTCTGATCTCCTATGCACTGGATTATGGATAAAAAGTAAGATTATGAGAGAATAATATCTAGGGCTAAACATATGTAGCATAATCTGAGAGTATAACCCTGTCTGCACACAAAGTGAACAAAGTGTGCGTTTTCCTTTGTGGAAATCTTGTGGTGTTTCTCCACCCTCCTCCCACCTCCTCTGAACAACAGATTTGGGCTTAGAGGGCAGCTGCTTGTCCCCCCTTCCCTAAAACCCCACTATGTTACTCCCCTTGAAACCCTTCCACACCGTTTCGATTCCCAACAAAAGCCCAGGAGGAAGTCTGTTGTTTTCAACTTGTTTTTGACACAACTATGAATGGAAAAGTTCAAACTGTTCACACACACACATACACACACCCAAGAAATCTGCATTTTATTTTGTCCAATATTTTCCTGTATCATTACTCAGCACAAGTTTCCAGAGCCTTTAAAACACAGCAATGCAAAGAATAAAAACAGCCACGTGGCCTGTTTGTTTATCCATCTGCGGAGCCGGTCCTTGCCCTTTCCTTTCTGCTTTTTGTACATTGTCAACAACAGGCAACCATGTACCAGAAATAAACCCTGCATTAGACAAACTGGAAACCATGGTTTGTAGCAACACACGCCACAATATAAAAAGAGCTGTTAGAAAATACAGTAAGTGACAATATATATATATATATATATATATATGTGTGT
>VVHJ01019205.1:9731-22489 GCA_015107715.1 Tylochromis polylepis
TGAGAGAAATGGTAATATTGTGTATCTGGAATGAATTTTAGATCTTTAAGTCCATCTCATGGAAAATGGGAGCAGAAACAAAGGTGTTGCGTTTATATTTTTGTTGAGTATATGTCCGCTCTTGGCAAAATCAATTGATGACATAAGAATGGGTTAGCACTCTGTGAAATAATGTAGGATATTTCTTAGCTCTTTAATGAGTGGGAATGGAAGGGAGAAAGGGAGGTTTTTAAATTGCTTCAGTGAAATGTTTGAAATGCTGCCGAGGTTGTTTTTGACTCTTGAAGCAGTGAGACTTCCCTGTCAGGGTCTGATCTTGAATTTTATCAGTTTGTTTTTCCAATTATGTGGTTTGTTTAGTGGATTTGTTCACTGCCTTTTTTTATGCAGTGCATTTTTTTTCTTTTTTTTTATCTTGTTGCTTTTAAAACTACTTCCTGTCATCTTCCATCTCCAGGACAACAGCCGACGGGTCGAGAACATGTTGAGGCTGTGGATCATCGAAGCCAAGGATCTGCCGGCCAAAAAGAAATACTACTGTGAGCTCTGCCTCGATGACTCGCTCTACGCCCGCACCACCTGCAAGCTCAAGACCGACAACGTCTTCTGGGGAGAGCACTTTGAGTTCAGCAACCTGCCTGCTGTCAAGACCATCACAGCCCACCTCTACAAAGACACCGACAAGAAGAAAAAGAAAGACAAAAACAACTACATTGGACTCATCAACATCCCCGTTGCAGCCGTCACCGGGCGACAGTTTGTGGAGAAATGGTATCCCGTCAGCACCCCGAACCCGCCCAAGGGCAAGACGTCTGGGCCTATGATTAGAATTAAGGCACGCTATCAGAGCATGAACATCCTTCCCATGGAGATGTACAAAGAATTTGCAGAGTACACTACCAATAACTACATGCTACTGTGCTCTGTGCTCGAGCCTGGGATTAGCGTCAAGAACAAGGAGGAGATGGCGTGCGCGCTGGTTCACATTCTGCAGAGCACTGGCAAGGCCAAGGTTAGTAGCAAAGATCCTTTATTTCAGATGTTTCCACGTACCTTGCCATGAGGTAATGACAAGACATTATGAAAGCTCACAGGGGTTAACTGTTCCTCTGCTGCCTGCTCATCTTATGAACTGTTGACCCTCTCCTCTGCTGTAATGCAGAGCAGACAAAGACCAGACAGACAAGTGATTTCCTCTCGCTGCACCAGCCTGTATTACAGTTTTAACTCAAGCTAATCCCTCGCACATATCCCCCCACAGCGCTCCGCAGCATACCGATGCAGGACCGAGCACAATACATCCACTGCTTGTCTGTAGCACTCCAAGCACAGGGATAGATTAGCTCACCACAGTGGTAGCTAAGCCTCCCATGACAGCAGGTCGTTGGGACTCAAATAATCTTCCATCCGTCTAAAATACCTGCCTTTGACTTTCCTTTGACGGCACAGTATTTGTCTTTTCAGTCGGTAAAACATGATGCTATTTTCACTTTATATTATAACTATGAAAAAAGTGGAAATTTGTGTCAAAATACAATATTAAACAATCCAATTTAAGTTTTTATGAGCACATATTGTTCTGATACAGTATGTGCACAAACACAATAGATCGTAGGTTTTGCTCTTTATCACTGAATTGTACAAACATTAGTGAAAGAATGAGTCCTTCTAAAATGCTTAGTGAATTTAAACGTGGTGCTGTAATAAAATGTTACCGTCTGGTAACAGCACAGCTAAATATTCCATGATTAACCACAGTTTGGGAACCAGAGCGAAGTGACAGATCGCGTAAAGTTACAGAGCCTGGTTGTCAAGTGCTGAGGTGCATACTGGATAAGGCCCCGATGGTTTCAAACCTCACCTGGCATTAACATCAGCACAAAAACTGTGTGCTGGGAGCTTCCACAGTGTGTCTTTTGTCCCATCTCCCTCCCCTTACCCCTCATTGAGGAGCAGATGGCCGCCTCTCCCCAAGCCTGGTTCTGCTGGAGGTTTCTTCCTGTTAAAAGGGGGGTTTTCTTTGCCGCTGTTGCCAAGTGTGTGTTCATAGGGGGTCGTTTAATTGCTCTCTGTTATTGTGGGGTCTTTGTATATAAAGCACCTTGAGGTGAATGTTGTTGTGATTTCACACTATATAATCTGAATTGAATTGAATTGAAGTCATGGCTTTCCAAGGCTCCTGTAGGTGCAATATGTATTAATATCTATCACATCAGCATCACTTCATCTTTTCTGCCTCCAGCCACACTTTATGTTTCTGTTTAGTTTGCTTGACGGTTTCTCATCAGCAAAGCTTTGGACTTTCTTTGGCTTTATCCCGGCTCAATGGGGCAATGAACGATTAGTGCTTAAGAAGTGATGTCAGTACACAATGTACTGCCACTCTGCTGATTTTAGGCTCAGCACTGATAGCTGCTGATTGATGGGTGGGGGGAGGCCTCCCCTGGTCCCCACAGAGATGGCTACTTCCTTAATTACTTTCAATTAATCCCAGACTTCTGAGCAAAACACTGAAACTTTTAGTTCTTTCTCACCTCCTCCCTGGTCTTCCTTCCCTGCTGCTAGATGCACATATGCTGGAGCTGGCAACAAGAAGTGCTACTCCCAAATGCTCATCTTAAAAGAGAGACAGATCATTTCCCGAATACATCTGTGTTTCAAGAAAAGTCCTTTTAATGTAGCCTTGCATGCTACATACCGACGCCTTCAGAAGAAAAAGCAAAGAAAAGTCTGAGGTTTGATGTGAACACAGACTTAATGATAGCTGCTCTTGAAATGCTGAGTATTTGTGGTGTTAACCACTACAGCTTCTTTTTTCTGTCAAGGCTTCAAGACATTGTAAAGTGGTCTGACATTTTTTAGGCGGCTTACTCATCAAAGTGTTTTTTGTTTTTTTTTCCTTTAGCCTTGATAAATCAGAGATGGAGAGAGAGAGCAGTCACATCACACCAAACAGCACCCTGTATTTCCAACAAATCACTTATTCTAAAATACTGTTAAAGCCTAATGATGATGTTCTGTGCTGCTGCACACATGCTTTAAATGGAGACGTTGCTGCGTGCGTTGTAGAGTTTGTTCAATTTGGCAATTAAGTATTTTTCGTGTCCTGCCAACTTACTTACAGTCTTCCTGAGTATTGGTGAGTTATATTTAGGAACCAAGCAATTTATTTGTGCTGAGATACACTTTGGGAAATCATGTAAGCTTGGCTTTCTGCAATTGTTTAATAAAGCCTTTGGTTATTTACTTCCCTCAGTATTATTGTGTAGTCTTCCAACTAGCCAAGCTCAAGTCAAATCCATGAGTCATTTTTGTCTAATTCAGTCTGCACCAGACTGGATTTTGGCAGCCTGGAAAAATGGAGACTATGCATTGCAGTGGCATTAGACGGTGACAAAAGAACGCACAGCACCCGGCGGGGTTGAAGTGGAGGTGAAAGTCTCTTTGTGGTCCTGCAGTCCTGCTGATGCGTGTTGTCTTTAATCTGCCATGCACAGGTCAAAACCAGCTTCTAAGTGGAGCTGGAGTTGTTAGGAGATGCAGATTGCAGGTTGCAGCAGTCATCAGTATGCAACACTCTTCGACTTCTGTTTCTTCTTGTGACATTTTATCGCCCATCACCAACTAATTAAGCCCTGCATATTCTGCTCCGTTGCACTCCTTTTCTCTTGCCCCCTCCCCCCTTCCATCCTTGTCTCCCTTCATCTCTCTTTCATGCTTCGTAGCATCTCGAGGCCAAAGGTCTCTGGAGAGATGTCATTACTGATGCTGTATTGATGTCGCGATGCATCGATGAGCATAGGCACACCCTGCTTCACTGCATATAAGAGATTATGCACACGCTGTTGTGTGATCACAAGAATTTAACAGGCAGTTTATTCACTGTGTTCATGACCATTATGCCCAGTTCAGACTACATGTATTTATTTGCACTCCAAAATAATGCTTACTTGTATTATATTGAGCCTGGTTGTAACTGATTGTCTGAAAGAAGTTGTGTTTTAAGGGGAAGGGAACTAAAAAGTTCCCTTCCTTTTAAGACCATCCTCACTTTCCAGCTTTGTTCTGATTGGCTGACCTTCACAAATAGAAAGCTTGAGTCACAGATGGGTAGGGGTGCAGTGTTCGCAGCTAGAGCTGTGTGCCTAAGATGACCATGTTAGGATTATCCCCCCAAAATGCCAAATGTAAAAAAAACTGCTTGAAATTTAGCATTTAAAAGCTATATTCTTTTAAGTGCAGTTCAGGGATTAGTATAATTATTTGAATTTTATGTGTGAGAAATCCAGTTCTTAATAATTCTGCAGGTTTCTGGTGCTGTTAGGGCTCGGCATTAGGCCCTCTCTTACCCTGTGGGAAATGGTGTTTTGTCTGTACACCCAAGCAACACCATTTGTAGTTCCCCAATGACAATAACAAGCCATCTGCTGTATTGGAATTGCCCAAAGAAGTTGACCTTCCCTTTTTTTTTTTCTTTTTTTTTTTTTGTGGAAATATCCACTACTGGCATTATTGATCACGTCCTCTTGACACCTCGGCCCTCGGGAAGATTATGTTCTAATTTTGTTGCCACTCGTCTTAGCTGGCTGTGGGAAGTGACGATAAGGAGGATTCATTTTTATGATAACTGGCCAGAGGACGGGGGTGTTCCAGTTATTATGCCATAGCGTTTAATGTCACAGCTCCTGCGTAAGAGGCAGAAATATGTGAGCCTCTCCTCTGTGCATTCTCTATGGTAAATTGGTAAGTCAGCCCGCAGCACAGCTTCACTTGTGTTAAGCATTTTATTAATGTATTTTGCGCTGTCATCAGCAGGTAGTGATGCTCATTGCACAGCTGTGGCACACAGGCACAGTCGGCTTGCACAAACACAATATAGTGTGACAAATGATTTACTAACATAACATAAGGGGCTTGAGTAGTTTTTGTATTCCTTTGGGCTTTTTCATTGTGGCTTGGAATGAATCGGTTGTCCCTTGATGGGGCCGGTGAGCATTCAGAACATGATGGCTGCTTGTCAGTGGATACCCTCCCCATTAACAGGAATAATGTGATTAGTGTATAATACACACAAGGGGGCACACTGAGGACAGTGTCCTAATGCTATAGCGTGTTGGCCCCTTCAGCAAACTGGAAATAACTGTAAAGCACATCAGTGTCCTTGCTCTTCTCATCGTCTCTTGTGTAATTGCAATATAGATGCGGCACATCATACCTTTTGACTTCATAATCATGATTTTTATTGAACTTCCCCTGACACCATGGGATGACACGAGCAGTGAAAGCATTTAAGCAGCATTTTCTCCAACAGGAGGAGAGAACTAAATAAGGGAGATGAAGACAGAGCATACAGAGTGGTTTTGTTTCACCTGTTTTTGACTGTGGAGCCAGACAGCAGCAGGGAGGGAAAACATTCAGCTCTACAGTGATGCTCAGCACACATTGATCTTGGAAGTCTTTTGACATATCTGCTCGCACTAAAAATACCTGCAGTCTCACTCTCTTCTGCTCTGTCTCTGCTCTCTCTGGCTGTTTTTTAAAAATAGTTAATTTCCTTGCTTTTACCTGTCTAGCATACACGCATGTGCAGCGGAAGGCATACAAATAAACCGCAAAAACACAGTGCTGAAACAGGAAAAAATATGAAATGTAATATATATCCAAGTTCTGTTTGATGTTTCCCAGCTTTGGCAACATGCTGAGCCTCACTCAAAGTGAGTTTCAGTTCGACTAGCTAGGCCATCTCAATTTTGTGCTAGGTCACTTTTGATCTTTGAGTTCCCTGTCCCCTCAGTGAAAGTGCCTCCATTTGCTGCACTTGTAGGCACTAAAGTCGATGGTCATGAAAGCTAAAAAATAAATAAGAATGTGATTCAGTGTCTTTTGTCATAGAAAGATGTGACACTGTTAGCTGTCTGCTCTGCATTAGCTTGGACTGAAATATCTCAACATGTAATGGAGGGATTTTCTAATGCGGACGATCATGCTCCAATATGTATTAATCTTCTGAAGCAATCTTGATTTTGGAATTAATCAAGGTATAGATTATACAGAGGTCAAGATTTAATTTGGTTAAACTGGAATATAATGCTAATTACCAAATGTTTTTATGCTAATGCAATAATCGTGGTCACTGTGATACTTGGCAAACATCAGCATTCTTGTACATCAGTGTGAATATTAGCATACCGAGAGTTGGCTCAAAGCACTGCTGCACCCAGTGCGTTTTCACAGATACTCTAACGAGATGTTGACTTTTAATTTTGCCTTTAAACAAACCTTCAGTGAGTTAATGAGTGGGGTATGTGTTCTGTGTTGTTTACACCAAAAATTAAAAAAAACAAACACCTGCAGTAGAAACGGGCAGGAATGACTCATCAACATCTAATGACTTAATATGAGCCTTGCGATCAAGGTCTTCGTCCTTTGTGGGTATAAAGTTTTAGGACCACAAGATGCATCCCTGCAGAAATAAAAACAGGGGTTGGATCCAGAGCAGTTCTGTTAACATGTTTTTTGCGGCTGATGACATTAGCTGTAAAAACCTGGTCAAATCTATCATCGTAATGATTATCTGCATCGGCAGCTAAATCAGGAGGGTTGCAGGCTTTCCGGTTTTTGTGTGCAATGACAAACTTCTGTGCCTACGGGAGGAACCGCTTCCATTTCCGTCCAGCCTCTGGTCCGCTCTGTCAACCCAATGTGACCCTCACAGGAAGAGCTGCAGGGCTACAGTGCTGTAATACTATCCACCAGAGTCCATGGGGGAAAGACCAGAGAGGGCAGCAAGTGATGGAAAGATGAGGAGAGTGAAGAATGCAGTTTAGAAAACTAGGCTCATTAGTCAAAATGTTAATGTTGATGATTTTTGCACCCACGTATTGTTTTATTGTGTTTTTTTTAAATTAACTGTTTTTAACGATATTCAAATTGAGAACACAATTTGTCATTTTAAATTACCTAATGTTTAGCTACTACCTTGTAGTGTGAGGGTCGTTACTCTAAAAACGCAATGTATTACACACTGCTCCTTACTTTTCCTAAAAGTAATGCAATACGCAACTTAATTACTCAACAGACAAAGTAATTGGTTACACCACTCGTTCCATTACTTTCTTGTTACGCCATCAAATGACCTAAAATGCACAGTCTCATAACACAGCATCTTTCTTGTAGTGTTTAGGTGTGAAGACAAAGCTGACAACACGAAGAAAAGATGAAAACAGCCAAAAGAGACTTCAAAGTTATCACCATAGTGATTTTATATTAGAAACATGAACAGGCAGAAAATGCCTTGATGCCTTGCTCTGTTACATTACTGTTACTGAAAAATCGAATGTGATTACATCAATCATGTTACTGTGTAATGTGTTACAACCAATGCTGCTGTCTTGTAGTTTACATACTGTTACATGGATAGCAATACTTGAAGTTAGTTTCCCTGTTTGCCTGCTCTCACCTTTAACCGTTCATGACAGATGGCTGCCCCTCCCTGAGCCTCGTTCTGCTGGAGGTTTCTTCCTGGTAAAAGGGAGTTTTTCCTTCCCGTTGTTGCCAAGTGGTTGTTCATAGGGGGTCGTCTGATTGTTGGGTTGTAGGGTCTTTACCTTACGATATAAAGCACCTTGAGGCAGTTGTTTTGATTTAGGGCTATATGAAAAAGATTGAAATGAATTGAACCACCAACAAGTGACTTCTATGTTGTGTGATTTCCAATAAATCCGAGTAGCTCCTCAGTCTGTGAATCTAGCTCTGATAAATATTGTTTTTAGTCACAGGAGAGGGAGACAAATGAATAAACAAAAAGCATTTATGCTGAACTGAAACCTTCATCCATGCTCTGATGGACATCAGTGGAATCAAATTCAAGACACCATGAAAGAAAAGAATAAGCACTGGTATGAATTCATTTCAGTAGTTTGAATTCTGTCACGTACATTTTCTACACCCAACACAGCTTAGTGTGAATTTATTCTAGCCACTGAATGTGAGGTAAATTGATCTGTCAGTATGAGAGACACACATAGACAGTTTTAAAGGGAAAGAGTTCAGAAGAGCATGTTGTTACTGAACATCTTTTTTTTTTCTTAGTCCTCCTGCCCCATTACTTCCTTTTAAGGTATTTTATTGCTCTCACTGTTAGATGTCTTCTTTATATTGCCATAGAAACACACAAAAAAATCTCTGAGCCAGTGCAAAACATAAACACGACCCCATTTTTTTTTTTGTGTGCTTCTCCTCTCTCCCTCTTTTCAAGTCTCAGTGTTAGCCTTGCAAAGCACAGCAGTTGGAAAGTGTGTCATTTAAAATATCAGGGGTTCTTGTTGTCTTTGTCATTGTCTGAGGCTCTTGCAATGAGAGCCCTGATTGTTATCGTGCAGATTATCACGTCTCTTCAGGCCTCAAAGGCCGTGTGTTTGGATTTCAGCTCCAAAGCATGCGCAGGCACTTGAAGAGGAACATCACTGAATATAGATGTGACACTGGTTTAAACCAATACATAGGGAACTTCAACTTTTTCAACAGGAGTTTGTTCCCTACTATTTATTAGATCTAATGAGCCTTGCTGCACTGCCTACCCTCCCTCTGACCCAATAGTAATATCACCCTCCTTTCTCGGCGCTCTGTGTGTTGGGTTTTTTTGAAGCATGGCTTGCTTGATGAGATGTGGCAGTGATATAGAGAGCGTTCTAGTTCTCCTTATTAGCACTGAAGTGGGGGGTGGGGGCATAGGCAGCAGGATTGAGGGCGTCAGAGAAAAGGCTGGAGGGAAAAGGAAGGCACTCCAGACACTTTTTAGGACACGATTGCTCAGACCATTTAGATGTTAGTGGTTATGTATTACACTAAATTATGTGTCTGCGTATAATAACTCTGCGCTGTTCTGTGTCTGAATTTAAAGTCCACACAGCCATTTGTTTTTACATATACAAGTATAGTAGAAATACCACTAGACAAGACTTAAAAAGTCAATCCACTGAACAGCTGTGGCATCTCAACACCTTTTTGCACTGACTTTCATAGTCCACAGAGGATAAATCTTAGTGACTTTCACAATACCCTTGTTTATCCTCTTGTGCCACCCAGTGGTTAGTTTTTGTTGTCCATTTTTCAGAAAATACCTGCAAAATTATTTCATTTCCCATCAGTCTCTTCTGTACTAGTTTTCATACCCACCTTCTTCGACCGTGTATTGGCAGGTCTGTTATTAGTTTCTTAGGTTGAGTTGATTTGTTTTTGGTTAATAATAAAATACAAATATATGGCAACGTACACCCACTGGCCACTTTATTAGATACACCTTGCTAGTACCGGTTGGATCCCCTTTAGCCTTCAGAGCTCCCTTAATTTTTCATAATGTAGATTCAACAAGGCTGATATTCCTCAGAGATTTTGGTCCTTATGGATGTGATGGCATGATTACACTCTGCAGATTGGTCAGCTGCACAATCATGATGGAAATCTACTCTTCTACCCCATCCCAAAGGTGCCTTATTGGATTGAGATCTGGTGACTGTGAAGGTGTGAAGGTCAGTGAACTCAATGTAATGTTTAGGAAACAAGTTTGAGGTGACATGGTACGTTTCCTGCTTGAAGCAACCATCAGAAGATATACTCTGTGATCAAAGGGATAGACATGGCTAGAAACAATACTTAATTGTTTTCATGTTGCTTACACCAATTTCGATCCTACCATTCAAATGTCACTGCAGAAATTGAGACTCATCACCCAAGTTCATGTTTTGTTTTGTTTTTTCCAGCCTTTTATTGTCCAATTTTGGTGAACCTGTGTGAATTGTACCCTCAGTTTCTTGTAGTGGCACTTGGTATGGTCTTCTGCTGCTGTAGCCCACCTGATTGTGAGTGTTGTGCATTCAGAGATGCTCTTCTGCAAACCTTGGTTGTAATTGTATAACTTGTTGCGCGCAAAGCAGCCTGGCCATTCTTCTCTGACCTCCACCATCAGCAATGCTTTTCTCCCAGAGAACTTGTTTCAGACCATACTCTGTAAATCCTAGAGATGATTGTGGATGGTAGGATTAAGCATAATCCTTGTAAATCAGCATTTTCTGCAATACTTGGACCAGCCTATCTGGCACCAACAACCATCCCGCCTTCAAAGTCACTTAAATTATCTTTCTTCTACATTCAGGTACTCAGTTTGAAATTTAGAAGGTCTACATACCTAAGGGAAAAAAAATAAATAAATAAAGCATTTGGCCAAATGTGCCTCCATATTCGCCCCTTGGTGTTTGAAAGTGTTAACATTCTACCTGGATTGACACTTACACTGATCACTCAAAGCACTCAGTAGCTACATTCAACCATTCAAACAGCAATTTATTCTGTGCACTTGATCAGTCCCTCATCCATGCACAAAAGCCCTCTGAGGCTCAGGGAGAACATGCAAACTCGATACAGCAGGGTTCAAAACCAGAACCTTCTTGCTGTGAGGCCACAATGCTAACCATTGCACCACCATGCCACCAGCTTCAGATTTTTCTTTCATTGGCATTGTGATCTTGCTATCACGCTCATATTAGCATATAAAAGAAGAGACAAATTGCCACATTTCTGTTTTGTGTTTCAAGCAAAAAGCCTGTGACTCTAAAATAAGGACAGTGACAGTGTGCACCTCACAAAAGCACTACCATGCTGAAACTAGACAATTTTGTGATAAAAATAACCAAAGGAGTGGTCGGAGCGCTGATATTTTTAATAGCACACTGAAATGAGAACCAGGTTGCCAGTCGCCACATGAAAGATTAAAAACAACACCAAAGGAACTTGGTCAAAATAATGAATGCAGTGTGTACCTCATGCCCATGTTAACAAATTATAGACTTGCTTGCCTCAAACTGAAAGTCATGGGCTCTGTCTTTTTTGTATTAGAGGGGATTGCATCTAATTTGTGTTTCAAACTACCAGTAGAAATGACTGTTGTTCATTTTGCCCATCCTGATGTCTTTCTGTTTGCTTTCCCCCATCTCTCTCCTCCTCCTCCCCTTCATCTGACCGTCCTCTCTAATAACACTGGGATTGGCCTCACTTCAGTAGCCACACAAGGCACAAAAAGCAGAGAAAATGAAGCAGCCGAGTTAAGGGAGAGACACACCTCAGGTCTAATTACGTGCTGGGTGTCCATTCACAACAGCCATCAGCTTTCTTTAGTTATTTATGTGGTGTGTGCTGTTCTGCCTTATTTAGTAACAGATTTAATTTAAAAAAATAAAAAAAAGAAGCTGCACAGTCTGGTACATTCTTGACAAAATAGCTTTGTAATAAACAACAGAAACACTTAACTTGTAATTGGCATAGATGAGAAGCCTCTATGAATGAACGTCATCCAAACAAGGGTGATTTACAGTCCCCATAGAGCCCCAATCCTCTTTGGAAGTTGCTGTGGTGGTTTTTTCGAATAGATTTAATGTGTCTTTTTAATCATAAGAAGAGGGAAACTCCACTCGGATAGGTCTCAGCTTTGCACGTCTGAAAACTTTCAAGGACTTCCCAAAACTTCGAGTTCTGTGAGGTTCCACAGGGGACAAAGAGCCAACAAACCTTTTTTAAATGCAGTCACGTATTTTCACTGGCACTGAGATCTGTACTCCATTTTACCCACTGGAGCGCATTGTCACGAGTCACATTAGAGTAGCTGGTATTGCTTTCACTTTCTCAGTCAATGAGATAACAGTCGCTGTATAGGGATACATAGTTCACTGTAGCTGAGATCTAATTGCTCAGTCAGACTCTTTGCAAGTAGGAAAAACAAAATCATTGGTTGCCTAGCGATTGCATTGATTGCAAGTATTCCCAGAGGCTGTGCGTGAAACACTTCTGGGTGATCATTTATGATCGCAAGGCATTTGTGAAGGTCTCCCAGTGGGAGGCAACCTGTCTGCAAACAATCACAGTCTGACATGGAATGACTGCAGTCCCTCTCAGACCGAATGGTGCAGCTTTGTATATAATTGCAGTCTCATTTATAAACATAGACAGATTGCAGCAGGAGACTTAATTCAGGTGGATGCCAGGGGAAATCAATGGAACGACGTCACTGTTTGTGGAAAAATTTCTGGATTTCAGTTCCAAATTTATGAGGTGTGGCTGGGTGCTGAAAGGAAGTAGTTAATGTGAGTATCTTTTTAATATGAATTTCTATTTATGTTGACCCCATTCAACTGCAACCTGATGGCAGACAGATTCAGTCTTATTTTTATCACCATCTTAATGCACCAAATTCTCACCTGACTGCGAGTGGTCAAAGCCATTTCAAAGGCAATGAGACCTCAATTTCATTTCTACTTGTTTGCAGTAAATTTTGCTCATCCCACAGTGTCCAATCACTGGTTTCCCTAGTGGGACTGTAGCATTAATCAAGATGGAGTTTGAAGATGGGTGTGGCCTAACCCAGGAGAGCTAAGTAGCATTGTAAATAGAAAAACACCTTCAGTGGGATCACACTAGCCCCAGCACCAAGGAGTTCTCATATGCCAGACCCATCATAGAGCATATTCACTGTTTAAACACCCAATAGAGATATCCAATATGGGGACTTACATTAAAAATTCAAAAGACTGTTTAATAGGCACCCTCTTCATGCACCATTTATTCAAGGATTGGACCACACCCCTCTAAAACCCGACCTGTAAAATTAAGTGATTCTGTTTTGCCCTTCCTTACAAAATCCGCCCAGAGACACACAGACGTATAAACACCTGCCTTTGTTGCAGTTTCTTTTACTGTAGTTGTCACCA
>VVHJ01019205.1:22887-37589 GCA_015107715.1 Tylochromis polylepis
AAATCGTTCACACCAGATGATCTTTATATAAATAACATTAAAGTTGTTGTTTTTTTAAATCAGTGTCAAAAAGTTTCATTTGATTCCATTTTGTTATAAAACAAGACCATAGCAGCTACTTTTACAGTTGGTATATATATATATATATTCACCCATCTAAAAATGACATTCATACACAAATAGCCATTGCACCTACTTTGCACAACAGTGGATGATTAGCTCCCTGTGGTGTATCTTTGATTAGCCAGAGAACGGGCTGCTCCAGCAGCTATAGAGACTGTCTGATAGTGTGTCCCCCCCACACACACACCACCACCTCCCCCTCAGTTCTTTAAACACCACCGCTCTGTCCTCCTCTTCCTCTTCCTCCACGCATCTGTCACTTGCCTTTCGTCTCCCTCGCTGCTACGCTGGTTCCCTAGCTTAACAAGCTGCTGGGGGACTTACATGAGAGTGCACCCAGAAATTTGTTGAAGGGATCCAAACAAGTGATGATTCATCCCCAGATGGCTCCATTTCCATCTCTCCCTTTCTTTAATACCTTAATGCCCGTCTCCGCCTGTTTCTGCAGCTCTATAGAGTACCTGGTTGATTTGAATTGAAAAGGCTTTTTCTTTCAGATTAATAAAAAAAAGAGCGTCCGGCCCATATATTGCATCCATCCATTTTCTTTTTCCAAGCTTCTGTTTTTTTGGGGTTTTTTTTTAATTTGATGTGATGCTTTAAAGAGTCACAGCTTCTGTTGACAAGTAGTCAAGCTGTCTTTTGTATTTGTTGCTCTTCCTTTTGCATCAAGGCAAGGTGCAGAGATCACTCTGTGCATACGACTGAAAGTAAAGGAAATGCCTCCTGTTATTAGAGCTGTGGAAAATATTTTTCTGCACATACACAGTTGCATTTCAAGCACATGTTGATATAAGAAATGGATATTTTGATTGCCGTCATTTTATTACGACAACATCGTACTTCATTCATGTTCCCGGTTCTCGTTTCACACTGAGAAAAGGTGCAACAGTAAATCAACATTACTTATCACGGCGACTTCTTTCATATGAGTTCTTGTATGTACTTGTATATGTGTGAGGTTATGAGCCAACTATTAGTGGTTAAAATTAGACAGTCAAAAGAAAAGACTGATATTAATGCTGCCGTTAAAGCTATGTTAAGTGTTTTTATAAACAGTTAATCACACCAGTTTCACTTGAAAGAAGTCACTATCCTGACTAGCTGGTAATCAGGATGGGGCATTTATTTGCCACAATGACATCCTTCCCTCAATGTGTTAGAACACAAAAGCTCTGTCTGTTATGAAGTTTGCTAGTACAACTTAAAAAGCATTGCTATGGCTCACCTGGTTGAGCTTGTGACCCCGTATGCTGAAAGCCACAGCAGGGGCCTAGGTTTGAGTCCACCCCAGACCATTTCCCTCTCTCCTGCTTTCCCGTCCATTTCTGTCTCTGAAATGTCAAAAATGAATCTTTTTGGAACTGTTTTTCTTTCTTCATTTCTCGATAGGGCATTTACGCACCTATAGTTAGTTTTACTATGGTCCGACTCATTTCCGGTGTGTTTCGTTTCATTTCACACAGAATGAACTCCGAGCACTACAGTACAAAAACACTTGAGAGCGTTCGGTCCGCTTATCGACCGGACGTGTCTGGAGCAGGAGCAACAAAAGGAAATACAGGAAGAAGCTGCTGTGCTCTGGACTAGTCTGGACACGGAGAATTTACTCCAAGCATTTGTATTTATCTGTGCAATTTTAATTCATTGTAACAGCTAGTTGTTACATTTTGTCCACAGTGCATATCTGTGATACTCTGCCACATCCTGGAATCCAAAGCACACCTGGTAATTGAGTTGGATTGAGGTAGGATCACATTTCACCTTAAGCAAACACCTCTGGGGTTTGTTAGAAACTGGAACGAGCTCATCTCCTTGGGCGGCTGTGGCTCAGGTGGTAAAGCAGGTCGTCTACCAATCAGACGGTCGATGGATCAGTCCACGGCTCCTCCTGTCCATGTGCATCCTTGGGCAAGATGTTGAAACCTGACTCTGATGCATCCATCATGTGTGTGAATGTTAGCTACAAGTATAGATTAAAGCACTGTGGGAATGAGACTTGTAGCAGAAAGCATTCTAAAACCTCAAAATTGAGTAGAAAGGCACTATGTAAGTACCAATCATTTTAATTTGAATTACTTTTTTTTTTTTTTTTTCAACAGATCATAATTTTCCTAACAGTGAGTTACAGCATCTCAACAGCTGTGATGGCATTTAGTGCTCTGCCCAAAGAACAAATATAACTTTAAGGCTTGGACTCTGCCATGGTGGCAGGGAGTAGCACAAGGACACACCACAGAGCGTTGGTGGAGGGAGAGAGGAACCTAATATCCTGTTTTGCTTTGCTTGTTTTGCTGCTTCTTTAGGAAGTGGGTGAAAATGAATCAGATGAAACTGTATTCGAGTCCAGGCCCTTTTTATTTTTCTTGCCACCACCAACTCTCCCCTGAGGACACATTTTGTTTTCATGGTCATTACACTGAATTTCCATTATGCACTGTCATTTGTTTGGGTTTTTGTTTTTTTTTGGTGCGTGTGTTTGTTTTGTTTTTTTACTTCCAAACTCTCACCTTCTTGCACGATTCAGCTCTTTGTATAATTGGACAGACATCTTCATCAACTCATTCATTATGAGTGTGCGTTTTGAGACTAGCAGCTATTAACCTTGTGCTTATCCTGTTTTGTTTTTTTTCTGTAGGACTTCCTCACAGATTTAATGATGTCAGAGGTGGACCGCTGCGGGGAGAACGAGCACCTCATCTTCAGAGAAAACACGCTGGCTACAAAGGCCATCGAGGAATACCTCAAACTGGTGGGACAGAAGTACCTGCACGATGCCCTCGGTTAGTGATTGGAAAAGGAGCCGGGGCAAAAGGCGTTGTAATCTTCTGCTGTTCATCCTTTTGTTGCTTTCTTCTCCTGCATGTAGACACTTCCTCTGATGTCTGTTTATCCCCCGACCTTTTTTCTAACACCGAAGCAGAGCGTACACGACACAGGTTGGGGGCTTGATGCACTGCAGTGTGTGTTTCCTCCTGTCAAATTATTTTGACTGTAAGATAACTAAAGCAACTTCTGAGTCATCGTACCTTTGATTCGGGAGCCGCTTTTTTAATATCCTTATTGGGAATCGTGCCCTCCAGGTCCTCTGCCATAACAGTGGAGCTCATGCGGACTGTAAGTCTCTTTTTGTCCTCAGAGTGGACAAAAAGAGAGAAAGATTGGGTTTCTCTGTTAAAGGCTGAAATTGCAATACAGGCTTTATTGATTAATGGGTCGTTCCATCCCAACATGGGCCTTCTGCTCGACCGTCTCCAATTTGCGTTAATATTTTATAGTCCAAAGTTTGGACTTGTGTAATGATTGCTGTGAAATTTTACCTTTTTGCCTGTCGAGACACTTTCAGTATTTTTTTTTTCACACATTGAAATCAGAGGCAGTGTTTGAAGATGAATATCTCAAAATATTAAACAAATATGACAAGTTGTACCAGGAAAAACAAAAAAAAATCACAGGCCTGTCCTGTTCGAATAGAACAAAAGTCTGAGTTTCCAGATGGTACACTAATAATGACTAATTATCTAAATATAATTATCAGAAAATAATTTAGCTAAATGTGTGCGTATTTTAAAATCAGAATGAATCATCATTTTATTTATTCATTTATTTATTTATTTATTGCTGAAACTTGTCATATTTTAGCATCAGAGTTGAATGAAAATAGTATTTTCTTTAATTTATTGACTAAAAATGTCAAGAGAGTCCGGTGAAAATTTCAGGGTTTCATCTTTAATAGTTTTTGAGATGTTAATGTTCAAACAGTGTGCGAAAAGATGGCTTGAATGGGCTCAATGGACCGATTTTTAAAAAAAGAATATCAAATATATATCAAATATCCTTGAAGGATATTTGATATTTCAAGTTAAGGTTTAACAGCAATCATTATATAAATTTAAGCTTTGGACAATAAAATTTGTATTCAAATCAGAGATGGTTGAGGAGAAAATATTCTAAAAATGTTCTTCTGAGAAGAGACAAAGCCGCAGCAGCTAACCTCTCAAATGGCTCCCAGCCTTTCTGGCACCCATTTTAAAACTTTTTTTTAAAAATTAATTTATTTATGGTATTCTGCTAGTATTTGTGTTTTTCTTTTCCACGTGGGCGTCTCTTTCTGGCTGTCTTCAAATTGCTGCTTGTTTCCTTGCGCGTCTTTCACTGGGCTGACTTCAGACAGAATTTGAGGTCCTGGAAAATGATGCATCACTGCGTTGCTTTTATTGTTTGACGTCTGGCTAAGCGTTTGATGTCACTGAACCCAGGGCAGCACAAGGACGGCCACGCTTTCCTTTTTAGACCGCCAGAGACTGAAGACGCTCCTGTTCCATTTTCAGTCACGCTGATTAGAGTGGAATAAAAATCTCAGACCACGGCCAGACTTAAAATTGGCTCCTTTTATGTGTTGTTGACTTTTTTTTTCTTTTTCTTTTTTTCCTTTACGCAGTTCTTCTGCATGTCCTTGTTTGGGTTGTGTGAGTCTGACGGCTCTTGCTGTCTTTCAGTCTTTGAGAGCTAAACCGGACTGTGTTACTGTTTATGTCACAGATCAACAAGGAAACATAAATAAATACTCTGTGTTCCTTAATTCTTTTTTTTTCTTTTTTCTCTTTTTTTTTTTATTGTAGGTGAGTTCATCAAAGCTCTGTACGAGTCGGATGAGAACTGCGAGGTTGATCCATCCAAATGTTCGTCAGGTGACCTGCCAGAACACCAGAGTAACCTGAGGATGTGCTGTGAGCTAGCCTTCTGCAAAATCATCAACTCATACTGGTGAATGCTGGAGCTTTTTCTTATTTAAAAATGTGTTTGTCTCCAGTGTGCACGCATTGTAACTTTTAACAGTATCCAGGCTTCATCGTTGTGTATTATGGGAGCAGACTTTTCAAGCAGTGTTTTAATTCAAGAGATCTTGAATTAAAACACTGCTACTGAGGGGGCTTTTAATTAGGTTGTATATAATGTAGCAGCAGTTGCCAGATATGTAAATACAAACAACTGTTGTTCTAAGTGTGATTACAGCAACAGCTCACCAATGATTTAAAGAGCCTGCTGAGAGCTCTTTACTCAAATTCAAAAAGGAGATGCATCACATGATGAAGGAACCACATGATTAATGTCCACTCAGCTACATCCAGTAGCATAGACAGTAATATGAGATACTTGTACCATACAAAAATAGGCATTATTAAGTAAAGTACACAAATGCCGGGAATGAAATCTTATTTATATAACGCCAGTTCAAAGTAAAGACCCTACAATGTTTGAGTAAAAACCCCTCACAATCAGACAATTAGCTTTGAGCAGCACTTGGTGACAGCAGGAAGGAAGAACTCTCCTTTAACAGGAAGAAACCTCCAGGAGGACCAAGCTCAGGGAGAGGCAGCCATCTACCTTGGCTGGTTTGGAGTGTGAGGAGAATAGAGAAGTGAGAAAGGTCTGAAAGACTACATTTGGATCTCAGAGAGTAACTTCTCTCTCTAATCATCAACAGTGTCTTTCCACGAGAACTCAAAGAGGTTTTTGCATCGTGGCGGCAGGAATGCAGCAACCGGGGTCGACCGGACATCAGCGAGCGTTTGATCAGCGCTTCCTTGTTCCTGCGGTTTCTCTGTCCGGCCATTATGTCTCCCTCGCTTTTCAATTTGATGCAAGAGTATCCCGACGATCGCACGGCACGTACGCTCACACTCATTGCTAAAGTCACACAAAACCTGGCAAACTTCACCAAGTAAGTTTCTCCTTTTATTGTGTGTTTTGAAACACCTTCTATTGTCAGAGTACAATTGTGGACTTACATCTCTGCTACATTTTATGGTCCCCGTTTCTCTTTCCTGTCCCTGTTCCTAACAGATTCGGTAACAAGGAAGAATACATGTCCTTCATGAACCAGTTCCTGGAGCACGAGTGGACCAATATGCAGCGCTTTCTGCTAGAAATCTCAAACCCAGAGACAATCTCCAACACAGCGGGCTTTGAGGGCTACATTGACCTCGGCAGGGAACTCTCTACATTGCACTCCCTTCTTTCAGAGGTGGTCTCCCAGATGGACCAGGTACTTAAAAACATGTTGGTCATTAGCTGTCATCAGAATCTGTCTCAAACTTAGCTTGAAGATGCAAGGAAGTGAAGTTAGACAATACGTGGGGTCAGCCGTCCACACCAGAGGACAGTGAGGACAAGAGAGACGAAGAAGAGAGTGCAGGCAGGGTAGAGTGAGCAAAGATGAGTGTCAAGGGTGATTTGTGACAGAAGCATAGCCGTGAAAGGGAAGGTTTACAAGATAGTAGTGAGTCCTGCTGTGATGTACGATTTGGAGGCAATGGCGTTGACAAAAAGACAGGCGGTGGAGCTGGAGGTGTTAAGATTTTCATTTGTAGTGGCCAGGATGGACATGATTAGAAACTGGACAAAGGACATCGAAGATGGAGCTGCCAGGGAGGAGGAAAATGGGAAGAACACAGACGAAGTTTATGGAAGAAGTGAAGGAGGACATGCATCTGGTCGGTGTAACGGAAGAGGATAGGGTGAGGTGATCTGCCATGGCGACCTCTAAAGGAAGCAGCAGAAGAAGAAGTAGTAGTAGTAGTAGTAGTAGTAGTAGAACAAGAAGATGATGACAGCCAATTCAATAAATCTGAATGCATCTCTTTTACTTGGTAAAACCCAAATAGGGATAGCTCAGTTGGTAGAGTGGTCTCTCTGTGATCGGAAGGTCGGGGGTTCGAATCCACTGAATGGCTACACCCGGGCGCTGGTTTGGTAGCTGCCCACTGCTTCACTGAGTGAGTGGGTTAAATGCAGAGGACTTCAAATTTCCCATGTGTGGGACTATAAGGGTTTAAAAATATTTAAAAAATAAAAATAGATTGCATTCTCTGGTAAGCAGATCAATACCAAAATTTGCAGTATTGCGCAAAGTAAATACAGGGCCAGTATTGCTGATACCTTTACTCGATAAAGGAAGCTTATGTAGGGGAGAGCAGTGTGTCATGACTTATGAGGTAAATCATCATTAAATTAAATAGATGTGACCATCAACACAAAAATGGTCAGACATTTTTCATAGTGCATGTTTGAGGTTTCATTATTTTTCACATTTCTAAAAAAAAAATAATAATTTAACACAGTTCACTGGGCAACGTACTGAACGTAAGAGCATAGAAACGAAGTATCGATCCTATTGCGCTAGTATTGATCCGATACCAATACCAGTGTTGGTATCGATGCTATCGATAATTGGATCAATCCGCCCACCTCTCAGTATTTGCCTTGAACGTGTCTTACAAGGTTTTGCTCAGTATATTCCACTCCTGTTCTTACATACCTCTGATTTTAGCCCAATTGAAACTGGATTTTCCTGCAATTTCAAAGGCAGCTGATGTGCTGCTGCCCATGCCCCTTTCAGGAAGAGATGCGTGAGTGACAGAGAGAAGCGCTAATGGGAGCAGCGCAGCATATTCAGTTGAGTTGGGGATGGCAGCTGATCAGACATGAGTGAAACATTCTGTCACTTTGAAATTTCTCCCTGAGTGATGACTCTCCGATGTTAACATAAATCACTGCACGGCCATTGCTTTAAACTTAAAATCAGGATTTTACCACAGCTGAGCAGCAGCCTGAAAAATGGCTCGTGACGACAGGTTAACGCGCAGTTAATGGGCCACATTACAGTCAATATTTCATAGTCCTTCTGTTGACTGACATGGAAAAATGTGTACATAAAAGCAGATTTATTGGAAATTTGGCTGTATTGAAAGACGAGCATATGAGAGCACAGAGAGAGGGAAGCAGATACAAAGCAGACGAGTTTAGCTTGCGCTACAACACAGAGGTGGCAGTAAAAACCAACAACAAAGCCTTATTTATTGGTTTCACTTTGTCCTTAAAATAGTTTGATTTTTATGACTGTCCACTAGCACTACAACTTCATGTATTAGCCAGAGCCTGTGGGTGTACAACCCTGTACCAAGTGTCTGTCCTAAAAAACATATTAGACTCTTTATTGTTTATGAATCTGCTGCTTATGGTGTTATTATTAGCTCTTATGTAGTCTCATAAGGAGACACCAGTGGAGTATTATAAATCATGTAATTTTTAATAAAATGGTGTTAAAGTGGAATTTTTTTTAATACTCTCTGCAAACTCTAAACCCTATTAACCAGCCCTGCGCAACAACCCTAATAACCAAGTTTGAATTAATATACATTCAAATGTAATCATATAATTTTTGACATATTTATATTCTGTAGTTTTTGGGGGTTTTTTTATCGATTAAAGGTGAATAACCCTCCTGGTGTAGATCAGTATGTTTATCCTACATCATCAGTAATTTATGATTTCATTACATAAACAGTGCGCCGGGGGCGAACACACTAAGGGCGGGGCGAGGCATGTTCTGGGTTTATAAGGACATTTCCATTAGCTGTGGTAGCAGATGGGAAGCTGGTGGTAGCAGATGTTTTTTGTTTTTTTTCTCACTGTACTGAAATCTTGTCTTTCAATAATTCAGAAATCAAAGTCTGGTTGAACCCCACCCCCTGTCCATCAGACTACAGGTTAATCATTCGATGTGGCGTGGGGAAAATAATGTCTCAAAAATATGCAAATAAAAAACTCAACCAAACTGCACTTAAATAAAAATGAATTAACGCTGCCGCTGAAGTGGCCCAGATTTATATTTAACTGGGATTACATTTAATTCTGTCTTCTTCTTATTATTTGCAGAGCGCAGCCTCTAAGCTGGGTCCTCTGCCCAGGATCCTGCGAGAGGTGAACACAGCTCTGTCTAACCCGTCCAGTGTCCAGATGACACCCGGCCAGTCCTCTGAGCAAATGGGCTCGCCTCCTGCTGAGGCAGGCTGCAGCATTTCCACCGGCCTGCAGAAGATGGTCATAGACAATGACCTTTCCGGGTAAGACATTTTTAAAATATAAATACACAAAAAGAGAAATGCGATTTGGAACGTTAGCTGCAGCGGCATCTGAAAAATTCGGCCACTGTGCTGAAAAGTTAACATGCATGTCCAGCTGTGGGCCAGTTCCCAACTTTATTGCCACGCACCAGTAAATACAATACAAGTTCACCACACCAGTACATGTTTAAATTGCTATAAATAGAAAAATCACTCAACTTTTATGCAGCAGAAAAAAACAAAGTGGTCCTCAAAGAGTCCTTTTATCACTGAACATTAAAAAAAAAAAAAAGGGATCTGCTAGTAACGCACCCTTCTCCGAATGATATAGACTAGAACCGTTTTGGAACATCTGTTCAATTTTTAGAGTGCTGGATACTCTTAAATGACCGTGCCACTCAAAAACATATAGTGCTGACATGTGTGAGGTTGTTTACAGTTTTTAATAATGTACGTCTTCTCCAGCCCCAACACTAGCAGCCAGCTCTGGGCATATTTGATTTCAGGTTGGGTCTGGAATTGATTTGAGAGATGGGCTACTTGCAGGTAGTAGATGTGCTGGAAGGAAACTAATTTCTGTCAACTGCAGACTGATATCAGTCTGATATCAGTCTGCAGTTGAATGGGGTCAAGTTGGCAATTACATGCCATCTGTTTCTCATAATACAACAATTAACTGTAATAAATTTTTGTAAATCACATATCTCTTGCTGTCTACAGAGACAGCAAGTCACATTTAACAGAAATTCACATTTGCACTCGGCAATCTTTCTGTTCTACAGGAATATAACCACAATACAACCAGCTCGCAGCCACTTGAGTCGAGTCCCCTCATGTTGTGCTTATTGACAAAGACTCATTCAGACTGATGGCAATGTGTTGGCAATCTGTGTGCATTTGTAAGTGAAACGGCAGTTATTTGCAAACCTTCTGAGAGTGACTGCAGTCGGTTCACATCAGACTGGGACTGTCTGCAGAAAGCTTCCTATCAGGTGACCTGTGCAATCACCATGTGATCAGAAGTGGTCCTGGGTGGGCAACACCCTCAAGTTCTGTATAACCGTTTAGTCACCACAAGTTGTCGGTCACAGAATGTAACAATGAAATGTATTCACCAGGCACAAGGTTGATATTTGTATTTTTACTTGTGTGAGTAATACATCATTCATACATTCATAGTATTCCCAGAGTATTTTCATTTATTTAATAAAATATCGATATTCGTGACCCTCTATTGATACAATATTGCAATGCAACTCTCTGTTGAATCTAAGTTGTCAAACCTAAAAAAAAAAAAAAAAATCCCCTGTCTCAGGCGAAGATGAGGTGCGTGAAGAGTGTCAGAGAGCCGGTATCATTACGCTTATCAGGCTCCGGGATCAATAGAACTAATTAAGTGATGTCCCTGTATGACCTGATGTCAGAGCCCTGCTCTTGTTACTTTATCACAATAACTGTTTGCTCGTGTGTGTGTGTGGTGTAACCTCACAAGCGAACTGTGAGACTGAAATTCAAACGAACTCGCCGCCATTCTGTCTTAATTGCTTCTCATCCACCAAAAAATAGGATGAATGTGTCAAGGTTTAGAAAAGGAGAGCAACTGAGCAGAATGAAGAGGAGAAAGAAGTTAAGGGAGGGAAAGATAATGGAACACTGGCAGAAGGACACCGAGAGCAGGAGGAGAGGACCGTGATGTGAATGATAGAGATTATTGGAAGATAAGTCACATCTGTCAAGGTAATGGTCTTCTGGCAGGGAAGTCTCCATCTGCTATCAGAAGGGAAGGAAGGAAAGAAATGTGAGGGGACGGCTGAAAGAAATCACCTTTTCCTAAAAGATTGATTTATTGGATTCTTTGATTAGATTACATTACATGTGTCTCCTGTGATCAGGTTGTTTTATCTCATTTTACCACTTGGATCCACTTTTGTGGATACTTTTTGCATTACTTTTGCTCTTTCTAACCTCATGTTGACATAGATGGATGGTTATTGTTATGGCTTCTGATGTGCCTCTCTTTCAGATTGGTTGACTTCACTCGATTACCATCACCCACACCAGAAAATAAGGATCTGTTCTTTGTGACAAGGAACTCAGCTATCCAGCCTTCCCCTGCACGCAGTTCAAGCTACTCTGAGACGAATGAGCCAGACCTGGGCATGGCCAATGGCAGCAAGAGCTTGTCCATGGTAGACCTCCAGGACCCCCGCATTCTGGACGGTGGCACAGTTCCTGGCTCCTCAGATGCTCTGGGTGAGGGCCCAGCTTCCGGGGCAGGCTGGTCAGCCATAGCCTCACAAGGCAACATCCCCGGAGGTCCCACCATAAGGCGGCCAGGCCAGACCCCCACCACCCCAGGCACGGAAAGCACTCCTGGCCGACCTGCCCAGCTGCTAGCCCCGCTGTCCTTCCAGAACCCAGTCTACCAGATGGCGGCCTGCCTGCCCGTGTCCCCGAGGGGACTGAACGACTCGGGTTCAGAGTGCCACAGTTCGGTGAGTTCCCATAGCAACAATGAGGACGGGCCAGCAGGAGGCAAGCACTCCTTCTTGAACCACGGCGGAGGGGGCGGAGGGAGCAGCGGAGACGAGTACACCAGGCGCTCGGGGGAGTTCAACCGCCGGCAGCTGTCCCTCACGGAAACACCGCACCAGCCCGCCGTCCCCAGGCAGAACAGTGCCGGCCCACAGAGGCGAATAGACCAACCTCCGCCTCAGAACATTACTCGTGGCCGCACCCCACCAAATCCGCTCAACAGCGGACCCTACCCCCGGCCCTCCTCCGGCAGCATGATGACATCATCACCCGACTGGCCCGGCAGCGGGGCTCGTTTACGGCAGCAGTCCTCCTCCTCCAAAGGCGACAGTCCTGAGACCAAGCAGAGGGCTCAACACAAACAGGTACCGCCGCACACAGCGCGAGCTGCAAACGTAAAATGCACAACTACTCAGTCATGTGAGCATTCTTGAGCACAGCCAGCTATAGCTGCCTCACTGTATTTAATCACTTTAAATTACAGTAATATACAAATTTGCTGTTACACAAACACCCATTTATGTCATGCACGTCAAAACGGGCTGTGTGGGTGCTCGCAGAAGCTGCACATTGTGCCCTAATGAACTATAGTCACTGTGCATGTAATAATGGTAATTTGCATACAGGCAGCTCATCACCTCACCACTGTTTTACTGGTTAAGTTTAATGGGTTGAGAACGAGGGTGGTGGAGGCACAATTAGTATCTTATTAACGAGCAGTATGTGCTCAAACGTGCTCTCTCCAGACAACAGGAAGCAGACCTCATGGATACAAACGGTTACAGTAAATTGCTAAGTCATTATTGGAAAGTCAGGACTTTAGGGTGTAATCAGAAACACTAATCAATTTTTGCCCCAGGCAAACTGGCTAGAGGGGAGAACATCTGCATAATAATTGTAATGCTTTGCTCTCCCCAGTGTGCTAAAAAGTCTACAGTATCGCCCCAAGACTGACTGAATTAATGAGAGCAGCAAAACACAAACTAACAAATTGAATTTGTGGAGGGCTCACTCACAGTTATCATTAAGCAAGACGACTTTAATACCAGTGTGTGTAGACTGATGGATTGATGCATTAACTTCCAGGCTGGGAGTGTAGCTCTAGGAATGCTAATACTTATCAGTCACTTTGCGACTGTGGTCCAACTATAAATACACCGATCAGGCATACCATTATGACCATGTTGATTCGGTCCACTTTTTGCTGCCAAAACAGCCCTGACCCTTCAAAGCTTGCACTCCTCTAGACTCATGGTGTGCTGTGGGATCTGGCACCAAGATGTTAGCAACAGATCTTTTGAGTCCCTTACACTGTGAGGTGGGACCTCCGTGGATCAGACTTCTTTGTCCAATTCTGGGGCCAGGTTTTGGAGGCCAAGTCAGTGCCTCAAACTCGTTCCTGAACCATTTTTGCTTTGTGGCAGGGCGCGTTATTCTTCTGAAAGGGTGCACATGGTCTGCAACAGTGCTTAGGTAGGTGGTATGTGGTAAACATCCACATGGATGGCGGGACCCTAAGTGACCCAGCATCACACTGCCTCTTCCAGCTAGCCTTCTTCCCATAGTGCATCCTGGTGCTAGGTGTCTCTCCAGGTAAGCAATGCACACTCACCCAGCCATCCACGTGCTGTAAAAGAAAATGTTGACTCATCAGACCGGGCCATGTTCTTTTATTGCTCTGTGGTCCAGTTCTGATGCTCATGTGTCCGCTGTTTTTGCTTTCGGTCTACGCAGCCACTTACACAACAAACTGTGATGGACTGTGTACTCTGACACCTTCCTGTCAGAACCAGCATTGCTTCTGTGTGTGTGTGTGCTTCAGTAGCTCGTCTTTGATCCGACCACATGCGCCACCCTCCGCTCCCCACCTGCATCAGTGAGCCTTGGCCACCCATGACCCTGTCACTGGTTCACTGCTGTTCCTTCACTGGAACACTTTTGATAGATACTGACCACCGCACACTGGGAACACCCCACAAGAGCTGCAGTTTTGGAGATGCTCTGGCCCAGTTGTGTAGCCCTCACAGTTTCAGCCTCATCAAACTCAATCAAATCCCCATGCTTGCTTTTTTTTCTTTTTCTCTGCTGCTAACACATCAGCAAATTGATGAAAACATAATTGGTGTTATTCACGTCACCCGTCAGTGGTCACAGTGTTATGCCTGATCTGTGTTCCTCAACTATCTGACTATTACACACATAACCCCAAAAGATGAATCCTTGTGTTTTTCTTTTTCCTTAGCCATACTAAATATCTGAAAACGGACTCCACAGTTTGTAATAACATTAGATGTTTTGTTGCTACTGCTACTGTGGGACCACATATAGTGAAGAGTCATTAATGGGGGCACAAAAGCCAACAGCTTAGTAAAGTTTCACACATATAGCATGTCGCATGTATAACCAGGCACTTTTGTGCAGTTTTCACATGTTTACATTCAGATACATTTCTCTCTCAAATGGCTTAAATGCAAATGAGAGTGTCTGACTAATTAAAAAAAAAGAAGAAGAAGGAGTGGCAGCCACGACCACCTCACTGCTCAACTGTCCTTCAGAAAAAAAACTACAAAAAAACCCCGAGCAGATAGAAATGTCACAGGACTGCTAGCCTTTGCCTCCAGGCAGATTTTGGTGAATGTATTGAATCTTACAGTGTTTACTTTCCCTCACTGCCAGTGCGACACTATAGCCGCTCTCACTCCCACATGTTTAAAAACCTGCTTCAGAGAGCGTGGGCTACAGGTTTGTGTGAGCCTGAACACTGCAGCGTGTATCCATTCCACCTGCTGCTTTCAGTCCACATGAGTTGGTGCATTTCAAGCTTCTTTTTTTTTTGTTTGTTTGTTTGTTTTCTATTGTTTCTGTGGTGATATTGCAAACTCCCTCCTCCCCCTCCCCCTCCTGCTCGTCACTTGCTCTCATGTATGTGTGTGTGTGTGTGTGTGTGTGTTTTGTGTTGGTTTTACTAGGCCCCCTCCCCAGTGAACCCCAGTGCGTTGGACCGCACAGCAGCCTGGCTATTGAATATGAATGTGCAGTATTTAGACCATGAGGGGATGGAGCCCGAGTCACTGAGAAACAGAGAGGATCTAACTCAGGTGGAGAAGGTAACCTGCCATCCGACCCCCTACCCCC
>VVHJ01019206.1:2528-14157 GCA_015107715.1 Tylochromis polylepis
GTAAAATGTTTTTAAAAAAAAAAAAACATCAAAACAAAAAAAAAAAAACAATGTGGATGAGTTTAGTTGTATTGCACTTTTAAAAAAAAAAAACAGACAGTTACAACTTGTTTGGATAAAACATGCGTTAAATAAGTGCAGATATCCCAATGTGCAAACACACAGTCCAACACGCAGTCTTATGTTCCTTCATACATAGTGTACATACAACAACAAAATAAGCCAAGTGAGGGCTATAAATGATGAAAAGGGTGGGGTAAATATGCTCAAGGTGTGGCAGTGACAGAGAACAGATAGCAATATGTGATTAATTTAACTCTGGAAGAGCTTTGTAGGTCAGAAGTGCTTTTGCCTTTGATCTAAAGCATCAGCTATGTGACACACCAACCATCATACATGATGAAAATTTTAAACTGCCAAAGCAAAAACAGGAAGGAAGCAACACTTT
Source organism: Tylochromis polylepis (assembly GCA_015107715.1). Taxonomy (NCBI): domain Eukaryota; kingdom Metazoa; phylum Chordata; class Actinopteri; order Cichliformes; family Cichlidae; genus Tylochromis; species Tylochromis polylepis. Next base: position 2,977 of record VVHJ01019206.1, read on the forward strand.
GTGTACCATTCAGCAACGGCCCTTTACAAGTTGAGTTAAATCCTCAAAGAGACAAAAATTAGAACCCAAAATCACAAAAAAGACACTGATCTAAAAACCAGTCAAGGACTTGGCCTTGCCCAGAGCTAACATACTAGTCCAATTTCCCAGCTCTGTTACGTACTGTACTTTTTGTCTTGTAAGTTGCCAAAACATTTGGAAAATATTTACATTTTCATTACATATCTCAGTTATGGGCGGCTACACCTCGGGTGGTGGAGAAGATCATCTATATATTGTAAGGTCACTGGATCAATCCCTGACTTTTCTTTGCGTATCAAAGTCTCCTCAGGCAATATTCTGAATCCCAAGGTGCCCATGATGTGTGTGTGAATGTTAGGTAGAAGTGCTTAGGTTTAGATAAAAGCCCCGCATGAATGTGTGTGTGACTGGGTAAATGAAAACTTGAAAGTACTTTGTGGGTGTTTTTCAGGGGCTTCTTTGGGTAATTTCAGTACATATAAATGTGTCCAGGATAAATGTAGTTCCAGAAACAAAGGAAGGATACATTTAAATTCTGTGACATAAATGACAGACCAGACCACACATTTTATTTGTTCATGGTTTTTCCACACTCACAGCCCAGCTTTTCAGCTGCCAACCACACACCCAGCACCAACTCAGGACCCATCACATCCTTTATAGGGGAGACATAATTAGCTGATGGAGCTCAGGTGTGTCTTGGCCTCCCCTGTCACCACCCCAAACCCACTGCTCCACCCCTCCCCTGCAGCTGAGCCACGAGCCGCACCCCTCCACAAATTCATTTGTCTTCTTTCAGTAACATGGGTTACAGGGTTGCACTGGTTAGAGTGACACCTTCAGTCTAGTTGGGCAAGAATGGAAAAATACAAAATATATCAAAGACCTTTGGTGTAGCCCTCACGTTACTCTTCCTTTTCCAGGCTAAATATGTTTTGGTAACAGGGTTGCAGATGTGGTGTGGGACACAACTTGCAGTGCTTAATTCCTGTTCTTTAAAATATGTTGATGTTAAACAATAGTTTAATAACTATCAGAGACATGTCAACAAAATCAAAACAAAAAATGTGGATTTATAACTATTATATTTGAATACTGCAACCATTTAAACCACTGTCAAACCTGTTGGCCATTGCATTACTGTGTACGCACGTCTCACAAGCAGCTCTGTTTATATATTTAAATATTTATGTCTTATCTATATTTCCTATAGTGTCCTTTATCTTTCTTAATTCTTCTTTACAATAAGATGCTCCACGGTATTTGGATTCTTCTGTATGTTCTTTACGTGAAGCTGTAGAATGGCCCAAGTAATTTTATCTGTCTTATGCATTAAAGGATACTTAAACGACACTTTTCATTTTATTTATCTAAAATACTTCATGATCAGTCCACCTGAAAGCTCTTTCCCCGCCATTTTGGAAGCTGTCGGAGCTTCCGTCAATGTGAGGAGGAAGTGGGTGAAAAGAGAAAACGGAGCAATCGAGCGGAGCGGCCGAAGCGGGCGAGCCAGGGCTAAAAAACATCACTCAACTCATCTTGACTACCCGGGCTAACTTTAGCTACATGTGCTGAGGTCGAGGGGGGAAACTGATCTCACCTGCAACCATGCCGACAGTTACTTTACCGCCGAAAGAGAACGCTCTCTTCAAGAGAATCCTGGTGAGTTGGTTTTTAAGGAGCTGCACAGCGACGGCAGCCGAGTTTGGAGCTCTGTTGGCTGCGGTCCGGCTCTCACCGGAGCTCTCCGGCTGGTAGCGTTTAGCCTGTTAGCAAAATGGCATCATTGAATGGGGTTAGCTCGGCTAGCCCGGCCGCTGATGTGCGCTGTCACTGCGGTACAAAGGCAAAATGGTTGTTCGTGACTTTGATGTTATTCCGATAGATGCTTCCAGTGGGGTTAAATGGCACTACAAACATATGGATTTTGGGTTAAACAGTCGATATTTGTGGTTTATTTGCGACAGGCCTTAGCACTGAGGATAGCACGTTAATGCTCTTTCAGCGACAGCTAACCCGTTAGCCGTGTGTGCTGTTGAATTAGCTTGCACTTACTCTTCTTCTCACTCAGCTTTGTGAATGTTGTGGAATTTTAGTTCCTGCCTGCGTGCATAGCTGCTGTCTTCTTAGCCGGATTGTGTTTACTTGGTCAGATGTGTGCCATCTGATAAAGTAACGTGCTTGCAGGCCACCTGGCGTTACTTAATCGGCTAGCTAGACATCTTGGTGTGTGAGGCACTAAACAAATGTCAGTAGCAATCTCTGAGTTGTGGGGGCCTGCAGGCTCCGTCATCATCAACCTCAGGGGCTAGCATAGGCCGACGTAGATGTGCATGATGTGTGAAAGCCACTGGAAATCTGGGGAGGACCAGTGTGACTGTGTCAGCAAATCTGTAGCCGCTCCAGGCCTGCCTAGCTACTGATCCATCCCTCCCTTTCTCCCGTGTTGCTGGGTTGCTCATGTCCTATCTGCGGGTAGTGTTATGTGGGCCACATGTGTGGCTGAACAGGCGTGAGTTAAGGATCGTCACAGTATTTTTCAGGAAGTGCGGTTAACTTTCTGTGCGCTGCATGCCAAACTGCGCCCCCCCCCCGGGTGCTTGGTGGTGTGTATCGCTAAACACTGCTGCATGAGCATCTAGTAACACACTTTCCAGGAACTGGAGACTTATGGGCAGTGAGCACTTCAGCGTCACAAACTGGATCTGATAAACAACATTGTTTTAAAAGGCAGGAGGTCAGGTGGGATTTAGCGGCTCTTTATCTGATTATTGGCAGTCGCTATAGCTCTGGCGCAGAAAACAAACCTGTGTGACCTGCACCTGAACTTGAGACCATGTTGCATTCCTCAGTGGGAGTTTAGCTTTTCATGGCACTGGTGATAATCGGTTATTGTAAAGCTGAGGTGTAATTACAAAAGAGAATCAAATTACATACCTTCCATATTTTAAAAAAAATGTGGGAGTTGTGCAAAAACTCTTAATTAGGTAACTAGGAGTATAAATAATTGGAGCTTTCTGAAGGTAGGAAATAGTTAACAGAAAATCTTCCACCAACAAACTCGGTGTTTGCTTGTTAAGTTTGATGTCATGAGCCAAGTCCAAATTCACCTTCATTACCCAAAAGAAAACCAACACTCACGCACCGCTGAGAGTTACAAATAATCCGGTTTGTTTTTATCGCCAATAAAATTATCAGTGTGGCTTTAACACTCTGACCTCCATGAAAAGAGGATTTATGTTGACATCTAAAGATTAAATACAATGTTCTTAATTATTTGCAGAAAAAAAGAACACACAGCTCCGCTATAACACTTGGATTTAATTTAAGACTGAAACTGACCAAACTTCAGCCAAGAGAATGTCTGAGATGAGTCCATTTGCAAGATGAGGTTCAGTCATTCTTATTGTGTGATTTGAATAACTTGCTATGAAAAAGTCCTGATCAGTCTTAGTTGGTCCAACAGTGATTCTATTTTGAAATGTTCAAATGTTTTCTTTTTAAATTATGCTAATATAAGGCAGAAGAGACCTAAAATGATGACTGATTTGTTTTTTAAAATCAGGCTGAGCTCCTAAAGAGGGATAGCGAGACAGTAAGAGCCTCATCCAGCACAGTAGAAGCTTGATTTAGCAACAGCGGTTACGTCATCACTTAACAAGTAGAAACATTCTTGTTATACTTTGTGCAATGCTGAATTGCATTTCAGTTTGAGTGGTCTTTAATTTTGTACAACCTCTGTAAACATTTCACGTACTGTGAACGTCATTTTAACAAAAACTCTATAATAGAACCAGGTGAACTTTACGTCTTCTTCACAGTTAACAAGGACTTTAAAATCATTTGGTGGAGTTGCAGAAAATGAAATGACTATTATTACTCTTCCTGCTGCAGCGATGTGATGCAAGCTTTGTCCCCCTCTGGCCATAGCCAGGAGCAGACCACACCCCTCTTTATTATTGCTTTCCCAGAGTGTATTCCCAAGTGCATTATTGGAAGATGGCAGTCGTCTAGCTTATGAATGACAGTTGAGGTGGATAAGTTTCCATTTTGTGGTTTCAGGATTCACAAGCACACTGCTCTTCTCCTGCCTCATGTAACAGTGAGCCCTGTACCAGTAATCTTAATGTAATGGTGGTTTTCATCAGCTGTCCTGTTAATGCTTTTGAATTTGCAGGGCAGTGCAATCCATCTAACAAGTGCATCACAGGAAGAAAAAAAGCTGTGGCAAGCACATGTATTCTTCGTACTATCTATGCTGTTATAACTTATCTGCACTTTTCAGGTCTATAAACTGCTGTGTGTGGTGTCCTGGGATGCATTCAGCCATGAGACTTGTGGATAAAAGGGTTTCTAGGGTTTTCAAACTAGGGGAAGATGCTCTTACAGCTCTCTTGCGCTCTCCTTCAAATTATATGATGTATAGGTCACAATTCAAGGTGATATTTAGTTCAGTGCCCCATTAATGCATTAAGTTTATATTGTTCTGTGAGATTCATAATAAAATCTCCCTAAAATTTTTGCCCTATATGAAATAAGTGTGTGGTGACCAGCTTCATCCGTCATCATCAAAAGAGCAAAAACAGAAGGAGGGTGTTTATGTCTGTTGATTTGATTTTAACTTGGCGCAGAGACGTTTGTATATCTCCACGGGGCATTTGTGAAAGACGTGGCTGTGTATGGTGAAGTGTTAAGTAAAAACCTGGGAGATATTTCACATGTATAAAAACAGACTGAACAATTAAATAGAGCACAAAGAAAGTAAAGAGCCAAGTAATTGTTGTTATAAATTGTGTTTCAGCTGATATCATCCACTGTTTTTGTTTTTGTTTGTTTGTTTTAATTTTTTCTCCTCTCACTAATTACATCAGGCTAAATTGTTAGTCGTTGTTTGTGAGCAACAGCGCTTTCTCACCGTCTGTGGAGTTCAACAAACTGCTGAACTTTGATCTTTGTCTAAGCCTCTTTGGCTTTATAATAGGCAATATTTTGTGTTTAAAGGAAAGATTAAGTTTTAGCGTGATTCCTAATGATTGGTGTTTTTCTGAGGGCTCTGCCTGTGATGATAAAGTAAGTTCACACCCCAGCACTGAGTGAGAAGTAACTACTGACATGAACTCCTGTGTGTTGAGCCGTCATTGTCACTGCCTCCATTCCACCATGATTTTGATCTGAAATAATGAAACCGTGCTCTGAAATGTCTAATGAAAAACTAGCATTGGCACTTGGAACTCCTTGCAGCGAGCTCTGCAGCTTAGAGCTGAAACTCTGACTTGCTTCTCTGGTGGTGGTGGCAGTTATTTTGGTAGAGAATATTCTTGATAAGCACAGCTGATGATCTTAATGCTTATAAATTTATATGACGCACACATGGCATTATATCAGAGGACTGATTACTTATTGTCTGTGTCAACGGATCATAATCATTTAAAAATTAATCATTTAAAACATAGTTTTATGTAGAAAGGACTCAGCGAACCAGCAGACACAATTTAAAAGTGACTGACTGTTCATTAGTTTTTACTGGTCTGCACTGCTCATTGATTAATACCCACTTGGGTCTGGCATTGGTTAGAGGGAGCCTAATGCATTTCTCTAAATACATACCAAACATTGTGTACTTCACTCTGGCTTATGTTACATGCCTCTTCTTTCTCTTTTGGATTTCCAGAGAAGAGAAATCATAATTTCCACTCCAATTTCACTTCTAGGAAACTTTGGGAATTTTTACTAGAGGGACAGTTAGTTATTATTAAAAGACAATGTAGAGCACAAGCCGCTGTCGTTTTGATTTGTTGTTCTACAATGAAACAAGCAATGCCAATTATTAGTAATTGAGGAGACCGATGACCAATATTTAGCATCTCATATAGACTGCAGTAAAAACACAACATATTGAATGTTGAATGAAAGAAAGCTTGGTTTCAGTTTTTTGCATTGTATTTATGTGTTATGGCAGGAAAGCTGTCATTCAAAACTCGGACTACAGACCAAATCTGTCTCCCTTACATGATGGACCTGATGATGAGGGGTGGGTGCACTGTTAATCCTTAAATAAAACTGCAGTAAAATAAATGAAGGCAGGATCCACACAGGTGTGTTTCAGGCTTCAGTGCTCTCGCTTACTGTTCACTTTAAATAGGGTTATGTATTGCCAAACTGAATTTCGGATCCTGTGCTTGGACACCGAAAGTCAACAGAATTTCAACTTGGAGTGCCAGTGGAGGCATCAGCTGATCATATCACGTTCATTCAAAGTCTCCTGTGCCTTCATCTTAAATCAAGAGAATGAGGTCAGTCGATCATTACGTTGGTTGTTGCGGTGAATAATCAGCTTGTTAAAGAACAAAGTTACTCACAGGCAGCTAGCACAGTAATTGGCCCTGCTGCATGTTCTTGAAATTGATTTATTAAGCAAAGGACTGACAATGTGTTTAGTACTGGGATCACCACTAGACGGGGCTGTTAGGTGCCACAGAGGTGCCTAAAGAAAGCTCCAGCTGATCCAGGAGAGAACAACAACTGCTGCCTAAGCGAAAACCTGTGATGATCCCTTATGTGTCAGGAGTATCGGAACAGCTAAGACGCATTTTCTCTAAACACTGCATCTTCGTGGCTTTCAAATCCAAAACGCACTGCACCAAAAATTGGTCCACCCCAAGGATCCGATCCCCCGACACAAACAGAGTAATATGGTGTACGCTGTTAAGTGCCAGGAGGATTGCTATATTTATACATCAGGAAACCAAACAACGTCTGGCAAAGTGGATGGCACAACACAGAAGAGCTTCCTCGTCAGGCCAGGACTCTGCAGTCTATTTACACCTACAGGCCAGTGGACACTCTTTCAATGATGAAGACGTACACATCCTGGACAGGGAGGAACGCTGGTTTGAGCGGGGAGTCAAGGAGGCCATTTACGTGAAAAGGGAAAGACCATCTCTGAATCGAGGAGAGATGGTACATCTTTCACCATCTTACAATGCTGTGATTGGTACTCAGTGGTCATGATAATTTACATATTAATAATCAAGGAACTGACCTCAAAGCCCTTTATTAGTCAGTGGTGCTAGTTTCTGTCATTGTGCAAATGTACTGTTTATAAGGTTGGGGAAACCTGCAGTCAGCTGAGAATGGAGAGTCACTTGGATGAGTGATGAAATGTTTATCCCACTGAAAACATCACGTCCAGATGAACAGAATCAACTTTTTGGGATTTACTTACCTGAGTGAGTGAGCATGCATCAAGACAGATGCATAACATTTTGTAACCTTGAACAGAGTTTGTCTTTTGTGTGGCGGCACAAACAAAAAGTGGAGCTGCATATGTGCTCATCTGCACACAGGTGAAGAGAGCAGCGAGACATCAGGTGGGTTTATTTAATTCCCACTTCCAGCATGAAGAGAACGTAATGCATACATATACCACAACATACACACTGCCATATATGGCCTCATTTACATACAGCAATGAATGGTTTCAGTATATGTTAATCAAAACAAACCTGAAATATATTTATGCAGGATTACCTTGATGTCTGTCTCACAGCCATGAACAGCTATATATTTTTTTTTTTTTGTACCAACATACGATAAGAAGATGGAGCCTTACACTCCAGCTGCAGGCAGGACCTGAGCCTCTTTCTTTCTGTCCTCCAGCTCCATGTCTCAGCTGGTGGTGTAACTGTCCGCATAGTTCAACAGTGAATTGCTTAATTTTGTAACCAACCTTGGCACCCATATGTGATGTTGATGTCATCTCAGGATTTTTTTTTTTTTTTTTTTTCCCACTGTTGGTGGAGCTGCTGGTGGTACAACACAACGCCATCTGCCAGCTTAACTCTTCCTGCCTCCCTCAAAAACACACAGTCTCCTCTGACCACCAGCTTAAAAACAGAGGGGGTTTATTGCTGACTGAGCAGCTGCTTGCTTATTGGAGAAATAGAGCCAGTGTGGATAGTTTTTAATAATTTTGGAAGGAAATTGTAGATGCACAGAACTATGCCTGATAATGTTTCGCTGCAGTAATACAGGGAGACTCTGGTAGTTTATGACTACAGCTTTGAAGTGTTGACTGACTAAAAATTTGTTGTTCAAGGTCTTTAAATGTGCAGTACACACAGTGCTGGGCAGCGTGACCACACATTTGTATCTTTTCAGGCTTTTCCTGGCTCAGACGGGTAGTATGTAGTAGATGGCAGTAAACACAAATTGGACTGCAATGAGTCTGTGTAATTTAATCACTATTATTCAACTGATTAAACTCAACTCCTACATTATAAAGCATCACTGTCAGTATTAAACAGGAGTTACAGGTAAAGATACATAGCTGTGCAGTTGGATTTGTGAAATAAAAAGTACATTTTTTGAGGCCTTGTTGATTTTTCTTATCCAAAAGGAATTTTTTAAATATATGGCAACTGGTGAACTGTCCTTTTGAAGACTAGAATAAGTTTGCCAGCTATAATATAATCTTTGTACTGTACAGTGCTGCAGCAGCTGTTTTGGCCCCTGTTTTCTCATTCCAGAAGATTGGCATTTTTAAAACGATAACAGGACATCAGTATATCCACTAAATGGAAGCTTTAGCCTCATGTGACTTCAAACTTTCTCTAAAACAGATTTAAGGTTCGCTGTGGACTTGAAAAGCATACTGGTTTTCCTGTTGTTGTGGGGACGTTACTATTGGAAATAAAAGTTGGTCCTCGGTTTCCCTGATACTTGGACTGGGTGATACGGACCTGCACTGGTGCTTGAACAACACAAAAGCACATGTCACAAGTGTTGGCAGGCCTGTAATGTCCTACTGATAAAGCCACTGGGAGAATCTGGGCTATAACTGACAGCGTTTCCTGCGGCGCGTTCAGACCATGGGCGATAAAAGTCTAAAACACTGCAGCTTAGCTGGCCGATCCGGCGTCTATGTAAAATGTAGCGGCTGTAGATAAGATAAGAGTAGAGTTGAGTGCTGGAAGCTGGACACTATACTTCATGTTTATGTGCTGAATGTTCAATTGCTGTCTGTGATTAAACACATTTGCATTTTAAATTACTCAAAAAAAAAAAAATTCACGATTTTTCTTTGGCGTTGGTTAAAACAGCTTTGGGGACGGCGCCAGAAATTTCTGTGTAGGGGAAAAAATGAACGTGCGTATGATTAGGTCCAAGAATCTTAATCATGATTATTTTGGGCAAGACTGATTACTCACAGACTTTGGAAAAAATGTGTAGTTATTATACTTTCAATAAAACAGAACTTGTCTTAGCAATATTGAAAAATCCCTATCCTGGATGAAGTCACTGTTGGTAGTAAGTAGATGCAAAAGCAGAACGAGTAGAGACCCAGAACTTACAGGCTTGACCCGCTGACCTGTTTTAAAGTCACTTTGGCCTAAAGCGATTTCTCTGTCCTTCCTTTCACAGCGATGTTACGAACACAAACAATACAGAAATGGGCTCAAGTTCTGCAAACAAATCCTGTCTAATCCCAAGTTTGCTGAGCATGGAGGTAAGCAGCAAAAATGTAGCTGTATGGAGAATTTCTCTTTTTCTCTTTAAATGTATTTTTCACCATCTCCTGCATCCTTTTCTTGCTGCAGAGACCCTAGCAATGAAGGGCTTGACCCTGAACTGTTTGGGGAAGAAGGAGGAGGCGTACGACCTGGTGAGAAGAGGCCTGCGCAATGACCTCAAGAGCCATGTCTGTATCCTTATACACAGCACTGCATCCTCGCAAGATGTGCTCTGGGTTAAACAGCTGTCGCTTTGAACTATTAGCGGTGTCTTTTTGCAGGATGGTTGAAGTGTGTGTGTGTGTGTGTCTGTGTTTGTGGGATGCTAAAAGGACCTTGAGGTGCCTCACGTTGTGTAGAAGAGCTCTGCTCTCGGTGGAGCACTGTCAGCACATTCTCTCTGTTACTCTCTTGCTGAGAGTGAAATCTGTGCACGTTGCTGGTGGATAAGGTCTATCTGAACTTAAACCCCGCCTAAAGTCAAGACAGAGCAGCTCTCTGCAGATACACTGCTATCTCTTTAGCTTCCACAGTAATTCTGTTTCCGGGGCATGTTTCCATCCCTCGGAGGGCGTGCTTTGGGGCACGTATGCCAATACAAAAAAAGTGTCTTCTTTTAAAATAGCCGAGGCTTTGCAACACATCAGGATTTTAAATCACGGCGTTACGTGTTGCATAAGCTTAGAATTATGATTGGTAATTCGTTTAGATCATTGCCATTAATCAGTTTTAAAAATAATCATAAGCCATGTTCAGCCACATTGAAGATGAAGGCTGAACAGCCTCAGAAACATTATCCTGTCCATAAATGTTTTATGGATTTATCTCTTACTAGTCTTTACTAGATTTACCTCTCCCTGCTTTAGTTTCTGTGGTGCTGGATAAAAACTTAATCAAAACTCTGTTCACACAGAATTTGGACTCTGCAGCACAGCGGCTAGTGCTAGTAGTTTTTACTTTGTTCAGTGTAGGTTGAACACAATGTTGAGATGATTTTTGAACAGCATGAACTTCTGTTACTGTTGGAGGTAATATCCTCTGTTTTTCCTTTGTTTGCGCAGGAGGAACTGTAGACGCCATAATTGTTACAACTCTATTTAAGGGTTGTTTTTTTTTTTTTTAGCTCCTGCAGAGGGGTAGGAAATTTCCCAGTGTTCAGAGACCTTTGAGTGTAGATTACAGTTATTGGTCCAGCTCCTAATGTTCACTGATTGTTGGGACACATGAATACAACACCAGAAGCAGACATTTTTTGCATGAAAAATACAGCTTTTAAAGTTGGTTTCCTAAACCATCAAAAGTTGTTAAAAGTATTAAGTTATCTTAAATACAGTTTTGCTGTGTGTCTCTATGTAGATTCAGTGCAGCATGTTTTATTAAATCCTGACACTTCATTTTTGTGGGTAAGTTTGGCAGCATGGTGGCACGGTGGTTAGCACTGTTGCCTCACAGCAAGAAGGTCCTGATTTCAATTCCACCACCAGGCCGGGGTCTTTCTGTGTGGAGTTTGCATGTTCTCCCCGTGTTTGCGTGGGTTCACTCCGGGTACTCTGGCTTCCTCCCACAGTCCAAAGGCATGCAGTTAGTGGGGATAGGTTAATTGGAAACTCTAAATTGCCCATAGGTGTGAATGTGAGTGCAAATGGTT
>VVHJ01019207.1:3221-14508 GCA_015107715.1 Tylochromis polylepis
GGTTGATGGGGGGGGGGGGGGGGGGGGGGGGGGGGGAACGATATTCTGCTACTTGATGGAGTAGACGTGATTTGCGCAGCAGTGTTTGTAGAGTTCAGCCTCAGTAGTGTGTGAGTTTTACACACTAAAATTCATCCACTGATGAACATAAATAGACCATGGAGTGGACATATTGTGGAGAGGTGAAGCAATGAGTTATTACAAAAAAAATGAGGGCAATTTCCTTTTTGGTCAGTATTGACTGACGAAGGAAATGGTATTCATTATATCTAATAAAAGTGCAATGATTGTTTTTCCTATGCTGCCTTCTGCATATTTTGGAGTCTGTCTAACTTTGCCTTTTGTTCTCATTTAACACGTTTGAACACTGTGACTCAACAGCATTGGACCATTCCCAGTTGAAAAATTGTTCTTTGCTGAAGATGATATATTTTATGAAAAAATGCAATTCAGATGGCAGAAATTGTGCATTTTCTCACCAGTGGTGAATAATTGATCATTCCATGTCCAATTTAAGGCTTTTATCTTTACAACCTAGCCGGCCAATAGATTTCATCTTCCTCAAAACATTTTCCATGCCAACATTAAATTCACTTTGACCTCTAGCATTTAAAAAAATATAGTGAACTTAGCTGGGGACTTTTATGGGCAGTTCATCATCTGGATTTGTCTTTTTTTACAGTTTGTGGGTGTGAGAGAGTAGTAATGCACTTAGTAAGAGGCTCTGAGTCAGTATGTACCAATCTTAGCAAAGACCATGGAAAGCAGAGGAGGCTGTTGCACAAAACAGCACTTTATAAATGATGGATCAATGAAAATTGTTCACAGGTTGTATTTTAAAAGGTTATATTATAAATATTTCCTGTTCCCCACCAAGCTAACCTGTGGTGAGTGAATATCAGTCTTTTGTTCTGCAGTGTTGAATTGTATGACTGCTGTTTTTCTCCCTAATTCAGGCCACCTCATTGTGAGCAATTCCCAGGCACTCTTGGAAACTAGAAGTTTTAAAATATTCCCAGTGTTTCTCGATCCTTCAAAATACAACAAGCAATTTGCAATTTCCTAACTTGGTAAAATACACTGTGAAATGATTGCCAGGCTCACCTTGGCTTTTGTTCAGCCCCACTGTTCCAACTGATTAAGTATTTGGCTGATTACTGAGATATTTTTATATCGCCATACTAATTTAGAATAAAAATTTTAGAATGCATTACCATGATATATATACTATTCAATATATTCATCATAAAAATAGAAATACCTTTTGTGATTTGGACATATTTTTAGAGTACTGTGAAAAGCCACACCTCATTTCTTTATATTTTGTTTTCAAGGAGCCAGACTGTCGGGTAATACTGTACTTATTCAACCTTTCCAGAGGTCTTTTTGTTTGTTTGTTTGTTTTTTGTTGGAAACCAGCTGCTTTTTCAATTATCTTAAAATAATGTTGTGTTTACAGTGGGGTTCTGTCAAGACATCAGGATGTCTAAATGTAATATGTTTAACTATCTACTTTCCAAAAACTCCACATTGTAATCCCACTACATTGCTCAAGCCTTTTAATTCAGTTTTTAACACTGACTTATTTTTACTTTTCATAAAACATTGTATTCACAATTAAGTTTACGATTTTATGTCTGGTTAGATAATTTCATGGTGTTTTTGTTGTTTTATTTCCTAAATTAATAGTTTGAAAAATTCCTCCACCACTTGTCATTTTCAGCTAATAGTAAATAATTTGTTTTGCTAATATAGTAAACATTTATCTAACTACAAAGATAAATATATTTTGTAAATTCTTCAGCCAGGAAAGAGTGCAGAAATATGAAGATGTCCATGTAGAGTGCAGACAGGCAGCACAAATGCTATTTCTTAAAACGTATCATGTTAAACTGGTAAATGGTGGCGGATGATGTTTTTAAAAATGCCTAAACAATTTAATTTTGTTACTGACATGTCACAAAAACACATTTCTTTCCCCCCAATTTCTTCAGTTGGATCTATGAAAAAAGCCAAAGTTTGTCAGGCATTTAACTGTACTTTTACACTAACAAGACAATTCCTAAGGAGCTATTAGTTAGCAAACATGGATCTTTGATGCTCTCTGGTACTGGTGCAAGTGTGACAGTATAATAAAACATGTTCTGTGGCTTCAGCATCTTCACCATAGTTACAGTACCCTATGTAGTGTTTCCTTATTGTAAAAAGCTTATAATACCCTGAGCACACACAATCTTATCCGATTTTGGAAGCTAAGCAGGGTTGCCCCTTGGATGGGAGACTGCCTGGGAATACCAACTGCTGTAAGCTTGTATTACTGGAGGGTCTTTACCTTACAATATAAAGCACCTTGAGGCAACTGCTGTTGTGATTTGGTATGATATAAATGAAACTGAATGAACTGAATTAAAAAAAATGGCCCACGAACATGCCAATGTAGACCTGAAATGGGTATTTCTAGGTGGGCAGGGCAAACCTATGCTTATCCCACACAGGAGCCCCTATATGGGTTTTCTTTGGGCAAGCCTACTCTGGGTTGCTGCCAGAAAACAGTCATAGGGGTCCCATGTAGTAAAACTGCATGGGCCAAGCTTACTATGGACTGCCCACAGGGGGAAAAAAAAGAAAAGCTGAGGTGTGTTAAATTACACAAGAATTTGACTGCTGTTATGGAGTGATGCATCTAAATTTGAAATTTGAGGATCAAATTACCAACTACTTTCCCTGAAAACTGCTTAAAGAAGTTACAGGAATGCTTGCCTAACAGAGTTTAGCCTAAGCTTAGGAATAAAGGTGGTCATACCAAATATTGACTTTTAGGCTGTACAAACTGTTATTGCCTTTTATACTGTAAAATAAATAAATCACTGCACCCATTTCTTATTTTTCTAGCAAAGTATATAGAAATGAGTGGTGGCTCAAGACTTTTGCACAGTACTGTTAGAACAGTACAATTGCATTTTTCTGTCCAGCCATTCATTTAGGCTTGCTTTCATTCCAGGTGAATACAAACTCTCATACAGACTACCACTGTGTGGTTTTAAATGTCAGCTGTGTGGCACTGTCATGCGCAGATATTAATCTTACTGCATTAGAAGTCATTTGCCATAATTAAAACTCAACCTACAAATGCTGCATGTATGTGATTCAATATCGTTCATCACGTATTGGAAAGTGAACAGTTAGCAAATGATCAGTACAGATGTCTCCTACAGCATACTGCCCCTCTAATGAAGTTCGCAGCTCACAATCATCACAGACATCACCCACCAACCCTAATGTGTGTGTGGGAGGTAAACTGTAGTTTGTTGCCCTGCAGTGCAATATTTATACTGACTAATTGGTGTTGTCAGTGTTGTCCATTCGGTGGCCTGATTGTTATAGTACACATCCAGCTATTTAATGCATTTCTCTGCAACATTTCTGCCAGCACTGTAGTGTCTGATCAACACTCCTGATGTACTGTAATCAGGAGAGATGCTGGATAAAATCCCTTTATTCAGCCCTGTGTGTGTATTAGAAATCTATCCATGTAATAGCAAGCCCCTGCTTGCTCGTTGTCTCTATATTAATTAACCTTTATGGACTGTCTGCCAGTTCTTCACTTTATTATCTGTCTTCTGAAGCAAACACACTCACATGCATACATACAACCAAAGACACATGAACATTGTGGGGTCTTCACTCCACTCTGTCTGTGACATTTACCACTCTGATAGAGTGTTATACTTAAGTAGCAAGGGTATTGAATGCAAATGTGTGGGTGTGTGGTCAAATACTCCATGGGGGGAATGGACTGGATGTCATAGGGACTGGGGGGGGTTACCTTTTTGATGATATTCTGTGATGGACAAAGATCTAAACATTATGATGTTTGACCTGTTGTCACCTATTGTCAGGTGTATTAGAACCCCTAGAACATTAAAGTTTATTATCCATGCTAAAAACAGAACATGAATTTAGTCATTTTTTAGAGAGTGAGACTGATGAGAGCACTATTACAGTCTGAAAATCCAGACAGGATTGAGTAACCGTATGTGGAAGACAGAATAATGCAGACTAAAAAAAAAACATTGAAGTTTAAAGACACAGCATGGTGGAAGGGCAATAGTGAGAGATAAGTGAATAAGCAACCCCTTCTCACTCCCGAGGCTTCAAATGGTGCCATTCTGTCAAAGCCCCTCAGAGACATGAAAAAGGTATCCTTTTTCTTTGGTGCTGTGACTCATCGGGCAAAGCAGTGAGAAGACTGATGTCAGTCCCAACTGTGAACATATGGACCCTTGTTTCATAAAGTTCAGGGTTGATAAACCAACCCAACAACCTCAAAGTGGAAAAATAAAACAGAGTGAAAAGCATGTGAAAGAAAGTGCAAAATACAAAGCTCCTAAATGGGACCTGGACAACTGAATAAAAACCTTCTCATGCAGATTTTATCACCAATTTAAGCAGGACTCTTATATCATGGCTTCTAATATTCTTTGTGGGTGGTGTTTCAAGACACAAAGAATACTTTGCCTGTATCCCCAAGACATGAGTGGCTTGTAACAAAATGGCAGCAATTGATTCCCTAGGACGAGAACACAGTGGGATTAGCATTCAGATAAGGGTCTAAGGTGGATGGTGAAAATAACAAGGTAATAAGTACAATGAGGAGGACATAGAGATGGAAATATAAAACACTGTGATACATATTAACAAAAATAGAGATATATTATATATATATAACAAAAATAATATATTATGAGATAAGACAGTTGGCTGGGGAATAGAAGACATATTTAAAAAAAGAGTAAGACATCTCTATTAGGCTGTCAGGGACAATACCTACATTTGTTCCCCAAAATCAAAAATAACATATCTTCCAGTGTGTCCATGTCTTATACAGTATAGTGGTTTTATTTTAATCACCAGCTAATATCTGCATTTCTTTGAGTTTAATTAATCTAGTTTCTCCTCTATATATCGTTTCTGATTTCCTCTTGTTCATATTAACAGATGCTGCTGAAAGTCAGACCTGATGCAACAAGCCCATTAATCCTGCAGTTGGCGTAACAAAGCTTGGCATTCTTCTCCTATGTTCTTTGCATTCTTCTGTTTGGCTCACAATCTCAGAAAGCCAGCAGATTTTAGATGGAGGACTCTCCTCCGTCTGCGTTGGTCTAGACAATTGTCATCTGGCAGGCACTCAATATCCAATGCCCACAGTTCTTGTCTCTTGCTTCCAGATGCAGCATATACTTGGCATCATTCTCCACACTGCTATCCGCTTTCCTATGGGATGGAAAGCCATACTCACTCCCTCCTCTTTCTAAACCTCTTTACAGACTATCAATACATCCTTTCAGTGCCCTCAGTAAGCAAATCATTGGTTTACAAGGGAAAACAGGTGTAAGAGCCCATTCCCGCCAACTGAAAAAGGCACAGCTGTACATGCTTGTCCTAACCATGCTACAGCACATTTGAATAACATTTTGATCTGGGATGAATGCCAATATTACTGTGGCAGGAAGTGCAGACAAAGGGGAAGCAACACAGTCTTTTTCTCTAGTATGCATGTCTGACTGTGTCAGAGTTTAGCTGAAAAACCATGTGACATAGAGTAGGTCCTCCAAAATGTAGATCTCTCAAATGAATTGCTTTCATACTGTTATATAAAATGCTTTGACAGTATAGTTGTGGATTTCTTTCAGTGTCTCTGATGGCCAAAATTGTTAAAAGCAACCTGATCATGTGTAATAGAGTATGCTTAAATATTAGAGATATCTGTACATGAGAGACGGGGTTTTAAATGAAAAAAAAGAAGAAAAAAACACCCAAAAACCCAACTTCTCAGGTTACTCGCTGCATTAGTGACTCCTACTGGCTTGCCGAGTCACATGCACAATGACAGGTTGTAACATATCAGCCTCCCTGTGTGCGCTTCATTGACAGGTGGAAAGGTGCAGCTGACAGGAAAGTTCTTCCCCGAGCAGACTTTACAGACCAAAGGAAACTGAAAATAAAAACTGTGGGAAAATGAGAATATTTTAAAGGGGAAAAACAGTTATACCGTTTAGATCTTCAGATCACACAGTTCTCAGTGTACATATATCTAATTTGCCTTGTTTTTAAAATTGAGAAAAAAAATGCAATTCTCATTTTTATGGTTATGTGAAACCTGTTTCACCTGTTCCGCTTCCACCAGTTGTTGAAGTAGTTCTTAATTAATCTGCATTTTCTATTGTGAAATGTCTGGCAAAAAATCAAAATGACCATCAGTTTGAGAGCAATGAAAGACTGAAACAAGCGCAGTAGTGTACTGTAGTAGATTAATTTGGTCTGGTGCAAGGACGATAGTGGTAAGTTCACTGTTGGGTCAGGTCAAAGGCAGAAGTCATCAATATTTAGTTTATAAGCTGATGATACTCTTAGACTAAGGACTTTCAAGCAGTCACAAAAATGCGATAGCTCATTTTGGAGAATGCATTGGGCTAAATCCAAAATAAACAGTAAACCTGAGAGATGCAGCAACAGCAGAGATCATCTGCTCACATAGCCTGTGCACAAAGAAAACAAATCTAGTGGCGCTCACAGTACAAATCAATGCGAGAGATATTTTGAGGCATCTGAGTACATTTTTCCTACTGTATAGCTACACCAGAGCTTAGGGTTCCCCTACCTGCTAAATCCCACTTTAACCCATGATTACAAGTGACCCTAAGCCAACCTCTCTCACGGTCAATGTGTTCAGCCTTAAACCGTGGCATCGCTGGGCTGTTTTTCACTCTGCTCATCACTGTCTCCTCTTCTCAACCAGAGGGAATGGGAAAGATGGACAAGGAGTGAGCAGGTGTGAGAGAGGGAGGAAGCGCAACATAGGGAAGAAACCTGGCCAAACAATTCTGCCCCGTCATTAACTGGCAAACAATAAGACTGTTTATACCTGCCAGTAAGAATCTTGGGCCCTTGGCTAGCCAGCTCTGAGGGCTTCACAGTTTGATGATCTAAATTGTCTTTTTAATTTTGAACTCTTTTAAGCAATTTAATAATTTTTCTGCTCATTCTCTTTCTGTTTTCTTTCTTTTTCCTCTGAATTAGGCAGCCAATAGGGCATGACATGAGGTGAGAGGGAATTATGGGTAGAGAAGTTCATTGTTGCTACACTCTGAAAGGGAGAACATATCTCAGCAGACATACTTTTTACCTTATTGCACAGGGTATATCCCTGGGTTCTTTGCCAAGTGTGTGTGTGTGTGTCCGTGCACATGTGTGTGTCTTCGTCATAAAATCATGTCGCCCCTTAGGTGACCAAATTTTGTCAGAATGCAAACATTGCGTCTTGTTTTAAACCTATCATTTACTACAAAGGATTTAATTTTCAGACACGTGATTATATAATTGCTATAATTGATGACAGTGAAAAGAATTCATTCAGAACTGAAGAAAGAAAAAATTGCCGTTTTGGATACTAACCTTATAAAATTGGGGATAATTGCAGCTTAGTTCAATAAAATATTTGAAATCCATTAATTTGAAACTAAATAGAGCTGTTGAGAGGTTTTGATGATGCAACAGGACCCAAGGACCAAATTATACTAATGTAACAGCACACAAAACAAATGTCAATACATGAAGCATAGACAGGCCCAGAGGACAGGTACTTCTTTTTCATGAAACTAATTGAAGCCCAAGTTAGTCAAAATGTACAGCTGAAAGGGGGAATACAAGAAAAAAAAGGTGTTGATAAACATGAAATTACATTTTCAGCTTTTTTTCTAGTCTCCTTATTGACTTTTTTGCTTTAGTATTATTATGAACACTTGCTGTACTCTGCACACACACTTGAACTATGCTACTGTGATCTAATGCTTACTTTTCCTTAGTTCCCTATTGTCCTTCTCTTCACTTGTCTTTGCTCTTCTTATCTCCCCACTGGTCTTTTCATTACAGTTTTCCTAACATTCTGTAACAGGTTTTTATTAGTCTACTACTACCTTCCCTATTGGTATTATCCCCCATTGTTCTGTTGGTATCATTTATTTTTTAAACTTTGTAAACACTTTACATTCATTTATATTTACATTCACCTGTCACGTCATTAGTTACACCTTGCAGGTCCCAGATTGGATCCCATTCTGCCTACAGAACTGCTTTAATTCCTAGATAGATTCAACAAATTGCTGGAAACACTCTTCAGAGATTTTTGGTCATATTGACATGATAGTGTTATGCATTTGCAGCAGATTTGTCAGCTGCACATCCATTATTCAAATCTCCTGCTCCAACACATCCCAAAGGTGATGTGGTGCCTGGTGACTGGAAGCCATTTGAGTACAGTGAACACATTGTCAGTGAAGTCATTGTGATGTTCAAGACACCAGTTTGAGATGATCTGAGCTTTGTGAGATTATCCTGCTGGAAGCAGCCATCAGAAGTTGGGAACATTGTAGCATTAAAGAGATGGACATGGTCAGAAACGATGCTCAGGTAGGCTGTGGCATTTAAACAATGCTCACTTTGTTCTAAGGGACCCAAAGTGTGTCAAGAAAATTTCCTCCACACAATTACACCACCAGCCTGAACCACTGATACAAGGAAGGATGGACCCATGCTTTTATTCTTCTTACTCTAAATTCTTACACGACTATCTGAATATTGTAGTAGAACTTGAGAGTCAACAGACTAAGTAATGTTTTTCCCTTCGTCCAATTTTGTGAGCTAGTGTGAATTGTGGTCTTTGTTTCCTGTTTTTAAACTGACAGGACTGGCACCCAGTGTGGTCTCCAACGTGTTGCACATTCAGAGATGCTCTTCTGCATATCTCGGTTGAAACGAGTGGTTATTTGAGTTGCTGTTGCCTTCCTATCAGCTTGAATCAGAGAACTGCCACTTACTTTGTTTTTCAGATCATTCTTTTTAAACCTTTGAGATAGTTGGGGGAAAAATCCCAATAGGTCAGCATTTGCTGAGATACTCACACCAGCATGTTTAGCACCAACAACCATACCTCATTCAAAGTATCTTAAATCCCCTTGACTCCCCATTCCTGATTGCCTTCATGCTACATCGCATTGAGGCAACACTTTGTGGTAAAGGGGATCCAACTCTAACTCCATCTCCAAGTAATGAGCGTGTAAAAGACAATACTTTTCAAAAGCAGGGAAACACAAAGGTGTGGTGGTTAGCACCATCGCTTCACAATAAGAAGATCCTGGCTCTGAATCCACTGGCCAGCTGAGGAATTTCTGTCCGGCGTTTGGATCTTCTCTCCTCTCTTCAACAGTCCCAAGACAATTAACACATTAGGCTGATTGGTGAAAGTTGACCACGGGTGTGAAAATTAGCATGGATGGTTGTCTGTGTCTAAGTGTCAGCCCTGTGCCAGATTTGTGACGCTCCAGGGACTCTTTACTTACAACAACTGCAATAGGCTTCAGCCAAAACCGTGACCCTGAATTGGATAAGCAGAAGCAAATACATGAATGGATGGATGAGTGGTTAGACACCATTTTAGAAACATGGTGGCTAAACAGATACTCTGGATGGCATTACCCTGGGATCCAGCTGAGGCCTTTTTAACCAGGATATATCCTTTATATTAAACAAATATGTAGGACTGCTGTCTTGCGTTTGTGGAATATTGCTAAAATTAGACACATCCTGATCCCAGAGTGATGCTGAAAAGCTAGTTCATACATTTATTACTCCTAGGTTGGACAATTGTAATTCATTATTGTCAGGCTGTTGTAAAAACACCCTGAAAAGAGTACTGACAGGGACTAGAAAGAGAGAGCATATTTCTCCCAAATTGGATTATCTTCATTAACTCCCTGTTAAATCTAGAATCAAATTGAATAAATAATAAAATGATAACTAAAAGAATAATTAGGCCCCATCTTATCTTAAAAACATCATAGTGCAGCTTAGTACTATCACCCCAATAGAATACTTTGGTCTCAGACTGCTGGTGTACTTGTGGTTCCTTGGGTATTTAAAAGTAGAGGGGGAGGTATATAAACATTTAATTATTAGATAGCTGCCCTTCCCTCATTCTGGTTCTGCCAGAGATTTCTTCCTGTTTAAAGGGTGTTTTGCCTTCCCACCGTCACCAAATATTGCTCAAAGGGGGTCGTCCGATTGTTGGGGTTTTCTCCGTATTAATGTAGGGTTTTTATTTTACAATACAAAGCGGCTTGAGGTGACTTATGTGTACTTACAAAAAATAGAGTTTAAGGAGTTTAAATTGTTATACAGATATATACACTTTTAAGGAGAAGCTCCAAGTAACAGCTGGCCATAATTGTTCATTTAAAACTGATTAGAGAAATCAATACAGAACCTGCAGCTCTAAACGGTCAATGCTGGGCTTGGAGTGGAGAGTAGAGGTGACTGTTTATGTGTGGATGGGAGGCTGTTTGTGTGTTGTTTTTACATTGATTGCTTTTGCTGATGCATGTGCATGTTAAATTGTGCTTGCCATGTTGTCCCTCAAGGCTATAGACTGGTGATTATTTCAATAGTTTCAGTACATTTTAACTGTGCAGTCGCTTACCTGCTATTGCTTTACTTTATTTGTGTCAAGCCATGTTGGTTACCTTGATTTCTGGCTTTGGTCTCTTTGTCTATATAATATCCTCTTTCAATCTCCATTTCCTCTCTCCTTTCTCTCCCCCATTATATGTAGTTACGCTTAATGTCCCATTGTGGTGGGGCGTGGTCTGCGGTGCCGTGCGGTGGAGATGGCTTCACCTGTACGGCATCAGCAATCACGCCTCGCCAGCCTTAAAAGGGTCCTGATTAGCATGAGGTTGTTGTTGTGTGCGGCTGGCAGCGAGAGAGCTGCAGCTGCGGTGTTTGTAGCAGCAACCGTTTGAAGAGTGGTTAATAAAGATAATGTGGTCTAACATGAACGTGTCTTGGGGTCTGCCTTGGGTCCGTCACACCCATGCTTTATTATTATTATTTCTAAATACACCTATTTCCATTATCAGGCTTGTCCATGTTGTTTTACTTGTTGCATTACTTTTCACAACAACCTGTTACATTCTGGTACGGGTCTTGTATAATTTTTGTGGTCTTTATGTGGCCCTCAGGGACCCATGGAATAACACACCATGCTTACCATATTGACAATTCACACAGTGCATTTAGATTTCCATATATACACAAGCATGAACACACACTTGTTTCACACAACACCTCACTGCAAACATCCTACACCTCTCTCTTAGCCTGGGGTGATTTTAACGAATCCTTATAATGTGCTTGTACTCACATCAACATGCAAATACACATCTTCACACAC
>VVHJ01019214.1:19493-33726 GCA_015107715.1 Tylochromis polylepis
CCTTCATTTACAAAAAAAAAAAAAGCGCCGCTGTTGGAAGAGTAAAACAGTTCGTACGAAAGCCTTGTGTGTGAGTGTGTGTGTGTTTTCTTCCCTTTCTGATGTTAAGCCCCTTGCAGGATAAATGTGTGACGTTGTGTTTAAGTCTTTTTTTTCAGCTTCCCAATAATGGCGGCCCTTCTCCTGAATCAAGCATCTCCACTCCTCTTCACAGAGAGAGAGAGAGAGAGAGAGTCTCGCCCAGCGGTGCATGGACACAATTACAACACACGCAGACTGTTTATGATACGCTGCTCACCGCCACACTATTAAGGCGTAGCTAATGGTGACTAGTAAGCCGAGAACAACGGTGAATTTATTTAAAATGAACCATCATAATACTGGTCCATACGTATGTGTATTTAAACTACAAATTTTTTTATTTCGTTGACATATAAGATGCTGAATACATTAGAAATTGAAAAGAAATATTCGAAATAATAACAACAATAAAAACACACACAAAGGGTGGCTATGCTTTAGCAAGCAACCAGCTACTTCTGGTTACTTTAACTATTTCTGTTACTTTCTAGTTTGATTTCTTTATAGCCCTTTTTTATTTGAAAATGAAACATATTTTGTTTAATCTCTGATTTTTCTTGTAAGTTTAGAGTTAAAGTCGTCATGCGTTAGATTTTAGTACTAAAGCATGGCCTTAGCTATGTAGATTATAAAAGATACAAAACAAATATAGACTGTGGGGTAAATTAAAGAACAGCAAAGTAGCTCCTTTGTACAACATGGAATTATTTGTTAGTTATATTAAAATAGGGCTAATTTCTTTAATGTTAGTGATCTCATCTTGGGTTACTGTTAAACACGAAACTGTTATTTATATAGAGCATTAAAAAAAAGAAATGTGTTTATGTTATCATGACTGTGATTAATACATTTTATTTTGGCCCATTTGCATTCATGGCCCCATGGCTCCTATACCACTTCCTTTCAAAACTGACCACTATTTCCCTGGACAGATTCAAGCATTTGTTATACAATGCTGTGCAAAAGTCTTGAGTAACCCAGTCATTTCTTTATATTTTGCCAGGAAAATTGGAAATAGGTGCAGCGATTTATTGAAACATCTGAAAGCATATGTGGAAATACAGTGTATAAGGCAAAAGTTTGTACTATTCTAATGAGCTATGTCAACAGAGTTCCCTTGTGTGTTTTTCAATATAGGTATCCTTTGACTTCACTGGCAGTGTGCTTGAGATCATAGTCATGCTTTAAAATGAAGCTGATGCTAATCAGACACTTTCCAGATGGTATTTTGATGATGGATCAAAATTTGACTCTATATTTCTGTATTCAGGATTTTGAGACGATCCCTCACACCACCGCTGAACTGCAGACCCAAACCATGACAGACCCTCGACCATGTTTTACTGATGACTTTAGACCCTCACTGTTTTACCCCTGTCCTGGTCTCTTCTACACATACTGATGATGATTTCAACTGAAAAAACTTCAAATGTGGATTCATCACTCCATAAGACCCGTTGCCACTGATCTTCAGTCCAATTGTTGTGTAATATGGCACACTTCAACCTATTCTTCTTGTTCCCTTTCCTTAGGAATGGCTTATTGACAGCCACCTTAAGAAGAGAGGAATGGGAAATGGGAACTAATTACAAAATGATTTGATTGCGACAGACTGCTAGTAACAAGAGTGTCTAAAGATACAATTTTAAATAGTCTCTTTGTTAACTTTTCCGATATGTGTTATGTGCACAAAACCAGGTGTGGTTCATCTTTTGAGTTACGTTCCTTTTTTATGGTTGAATGATTCATAGGTCAGTGCTAGGTGGTTCACGTAGCATTGACCATTGGCTGAAGACTTTTGCACACAGAACTGTTGCTTAATAGATTTTAATGGTTAATGGCTGAATCACTTGTGATAGATTTGTTGTGCATTCACCCAAGGACTCCCACCTAAACTGTTATTGAACAGCAGAGAGATGGAAATATTTAATGCCTTTCATGAGAAAAATTAATCATCTTAAAGGTTAGTCCTAATTATAAGTGTTGTGAGTTATGTGCCCGTCAACAGTTATTACGAAGTGTTTTCTACTTTGATTACAGCCATTAAAAAATTAAGGTTTTAAGGCAGAGAGTTGAGGTACTTCCACACTGGAGAAATGTCTGCAGTGTTGTACAAGACAACAGCCTGTACCAAGAGCTCAAACAGATGTTTAGTGTCTAGCAGTGAGACCCTCTCTTGAAATTCTTCTCTCTCTCTCTCTCCCGCTCTCTCTCTCTCATTCGCTCGCTCCCTCTCTCTCCCTGTTCGTCCTTCCTTGAACTCTCAAGAACATGCAATTCCGATCTGGTAATCTAAACTCTGTGTGATATGAAAACAAATAGTTTGTGAGGCTGTAGAACTCAATTTATTGTTTTGAACTGGAATTTGGCACTTTAGGGGGATATTTAAGACTAAACCATTGTAAACAATAGAGGCATCGTGTTTAAAGGTTGTTACCATATTCAACCTCCTGGAGTGTTGGATAGCAGAATCAAAACATAGCAGAAAATCATTTGTAATAAAAAAAAGGAATGAAATTATGTTTTTCTTACATAAGATATAAAATTGAAGTACATAATGTGCACTATGTGTGTTCTGACAAGCTCAAATTGTGACCCACCATTATATATACAGTCAAACAGGGTTCAAGGTGCACTGTCCTCTGTTTGAGTAAGTCCACACGCTTCTGTTCAATCGCATTACTCACTAGGTTCTCAGAAATATTTGCATGACCCCAATCACACAGACCAAGATTAGCTGGGGTCAAAGTTTGTGTTGAATAATGTGCCTCTGTTTTACATCCCTTTCGCCTACCAGAACATTGCTATGTAGTGCTGTTTATGCTTATAATTCTTATATATCCACAACGGCAAATTTTATTTTTATTTTACTCTAAAATACGCAGCAGTATCAAAACACAGCTGCAAGCATTATATGGAAGAAAAACACTGCACTTTTTGTTTAATCACTGGTTGGTTTCCTCTTTCATTTTATTATTATTTTTTCCATCCCACTTTCAGTCCTCGTTGTATCTGCAGCTAAAATATATCTCAGTCCCAAGGGCAGCGCATTCCTCCACTCACAGTTGTGCAATCCCTGACAATCACAGTCCCCCACCCCCCACCTCCTCTGACTCCCTTAACACCCAGAACAGAGGCAAGCTGTCCAAGCTGTCTGGGCAATGTTCTGCGGTGAACTGGCTGCCCAAGCAGACCAGTAAACAAACTCTGACTCTGCAGAAAACAACCTCCAAAAATAATGTAACCTCAGGGGGGATGCAAATAAGTTATATAGGCTATTGCTACTTTTCAGCCTGTATTGAGTTTGGGTATAAATCTTTTCTATTCTACAAATCTTCCTTTTTGTTCATACGTCTTTATGCTAATTATGCTGGAAAATCTAATATAATGAAGTGGATATAAATAAAACCATCAGTTTGATTAACTGTGTATGTGACAAATACACCATCATGTTTGGGAATTTTTTTTGTTTTTTACATTTAGTAAGTCTGTATTTAAGCAATTTTCATCATGTGTATAAACAAATAGAGCAGACAAAAGTGTCTGTGGACTATGTTCGCAGATGACGATATGATCTGCAGTGAGATTAGGGAGCACGTGGAAGAGAGCCTGGAGAAGCGGAGGTATCCTCTGTAGAGAAGAGGAATGAAAGTCAGTAGAAGCAAGACAGAACAGATGTGTGTGAATGAGAAAGAGACTGATTTAACAGTGAAGCTGACAAATGGTGCACAATAGAGATGAAGAAGCGCGTGCAGGCAGTGTGGAGTGGGTGAAGACGAGTGTCAGGTGTGATTTGTCACAGAAGGATAGCAGCAAGAGTGAAAGGGAAGATATAGATGTATGATTTGGAGATGGTGGGCCTTACAAAAAGACAGGAGTTAGAGTTGAACATCCTCAGATTTTCATTGGGAGTGGGACCAGGAGGGACAGGATTAGAAATCAGTATATCAGAGGGACAGCTCAGGTGAAGTGCTTTTGAGACAAAGTTAGAGAGCCAAGGCCGTGATGATTTGGACATGTGCAGAGGAGAGATAGTTGATATATTGGAGAAAGGATGTTAAATATGAAGCTGCCAGGTAGGCGGAGAACAGGAAGATCATTGAGATGGCTAATGGATGTAATGATGGAGCACATACAGAGGATTGATGTGACAGAGGAGGATGGTAGGCATGGGAGATAGGAGATGGAAGTAAATGATCCACTATGGCGACCCCTAAAGGGAGCAGCCAAAAGAAGAAGAAGAAGAAGAAGAAGTAGTGTCAACCAGTCCAAGAAGGTACAGGAAATTGCCAAAGAGAACAGTGACATAGTTTTATTAATTTTATAGTATTAGTATACTATAAAAATACATAAAGAGTGGAATGCAATACTTATGAAATAATTCCACAGGAAATGCTTCCGGTAGTTCTTTCAGAAAAGAATAAAACCTGAAGCAAACACGAAAAACTACACAACTATTTAGAGAGATGAGCTCTCTGCTTCTCATGTGATCCCCTGCACGACTCAATGAGAGACGCTACACAGTGATGTTGGTTGTTGTAGTTCTATATTAAAACCAATTGGTTCTAAATGTGACAGCAAAAACTACAATCCCATCATGCAACGTGACGTAACCATAGTTTTGCCACTTCCTATTAGCTTGGAGAAGATAGCGGGCGAGCGGTCATAAAATATCCATGTATTAATGTGAAAAATTATCACACACTTGCTTGGGAACCTGCTGCTTTGGAGTCTCTAAGGTCCATATTTGGGAGGCAAAATGGTAAATATGTCTCAAACGAACTATGTTGTATTTTCTTCTCATGTCAGGAACATTTGTCTTTTGGTTGCTAGCATCTGAGAGTTCGCCAGATCGGCTGTTCCATTCAGTGAGTAGAAAACGATAAGCTAAGTGCGAGGCTAACAATTTTAAATCAAGATGTTTTACCAAACAGATCAACTATCAGTTTACTCAGATAGATCGATTTTACTTTGCCGAGTTCACCGAAAATGACGCTGTCAAAATGAATGGGTGTGGTTTAGCTAAAGCTATGTTTAACTGTCGATAAGTTATAGACAAGCTAAGGCTAGCTACAGTTACTTGTAATTGCTGTTATATATTAAAATAGTTGGATGCCTAAATGGCAAGTATCTCTAAGGTTATATTATGTACGACAGCTACTAATAGGGAAAGTAAGTTTATATTGTGTATTGCTAATGAGTCATTTCTGGGAGTTTCATAATTCTGTCAGGATCAAACTGCTTAATATTGGATGTTAAGGACAAGTAAAGAATGCCTCATTTAATTTTTTGGTCTTGTTTCTTACAGATCCGCTTTATCCTCATCCAGAACCGAGCGGGAAAGACACGACTGGCCAAATGGTACATGCAGTTTGATGATGATGAGAAGCAGAAGTTGATTGAAGAAGTGCATGCTGTGGTTACTGTCAGAGATGCCAAGCACACCAACTTTGTGGAGGTATGGGATTAGGCAGTGCCGCATGTATGTACATTTTCTTTTTTTAAATGATTCTTTGACATGCTAGAACAGCAACAACCTCTTTTCTCTAATCCTGCATAATGACATATCTGGCCCGGCTCCTTCGGTATATAGATATTGCAAGCATTGTCTCTTAGCATGTTTTTTTTTCTAATGTTATATGCATTACTGAATGAAATTCTAGTGGTATACAGCATCAAAAAAAAGAGAGCCTGTTTTGTGGATCAGGTTTTTAATGCTTTTTTTAAAAAAAATAAAAAATTTCAGTGGGAATGTATGCATACTGGGTGTGTTTTACCTTACCGTGGGAGCTTCAGCCCTAGTAAATCTGCTGCTGTTGTCATAATATGCTAGATTAAGCTCTTAGGAGGATTTTTCTGTTGTTCTCACAGTTCAGGAACTTCAAGATCATTTACCGACGTTATGCTGGTCTGTACTTCTGTATTTGTGTGGACGTGACTGATAATAACTTGGCATACCTCGAGGGAATCCACAACTTTGTAGAGGTAAATGAAACACACGTTATATAGACTTAGTAAGTGAGCTATGATAATTTAGTTGTCATGGTCTGATGGTTTTCAAGAATGTCTCTCGATGATTTTGTTCAGAGGCTATCATTCTTCACAGGCTTGGAGCTCCTTTAGAACTTCTCTGAGTTGTAAGGATTGCAATAAAATTATATTTAGTGAAAATTTTTAGTACTTAAAGTCAAAATACATGCAGTGGAAGTGGAAAAAGTAAAATAAATAAATAAATAAATAAAATAAAAACTGGATTACAAAGAAGCAGAGGAAGAAAAGAAAAGAAAGCAAAGAAAAGAAATTACTTAAGCGTTATTCTGTACAGCTACACACAATCCACACATCATTTACCAACCTATATACATTTATAGCTACATGCACATATATTTCAGTATTATTTCTCTCATCTATACATAACAGAGAGAACAGGAAGGAAAACAAAAACCCCTCTTGCCTCTTTCATCAGTCTCCACTGGTATTCTCAGTTTTCACCTTGACTCAAGGTATCCCATATTCAGCAATTAAATTCTGCCATTTATTCTTAAAAATATCTTTTATTGTTATATATTTCCCCTGCCCACATAATGATGCTGTTATTCAAGTATTTTCCTTCCACATAATAGAGGACAATTGTAAAAACTGAATCAATAGCAGAGATCCACTTTTCAATATTAATCTAAACTAATGCTACTTCCTCCCAATAGCAAAATATGCTGCGCTCTGACTTCCTACTGATAAAATTTGCATAACACTATAGAACTACAACATTATATTATAGAATGCCTTATTTTTGAAGCATATTCCCAGTAGGCAAGTATCTATAAAATAATTCAACCTGTGAAATTCAAACTGAAATATCAAATCTAGTTATGCATATATAAACCCTTTCTTCCATGGCATACATATGTCCAATTATTACAGATGATATGTTTTCTTATTTATCTTTTCCTTTCTGAAAAGCACATCATTTTGTTTATACATTATTATAATATTGTTTTCCAATTGTGAAAGCCATTCTGGATTTCAAATACATTTAGGTATAAAGGATGCTTTAAATTCAGAATAAAGTACATTGAGATTTAAGAAAACCAAACTGATAATTGGTCACACTGGATATGTCAAACCCTGACAATATTTATTAGACTGCTAAAGAGTTTATCTGTACTTTTTTTTAAACATATGAATCAATTATTTTAAGAAACTTATAAATTTCTCTCAGATTTTTGTAAATTGTGAAAGAGATTGTTTATTATGTATTAATATTACATTAAGAGGTATACCGTTACAAGAAAATGTTTTTAAATATGTTACCTGAATTTCTGCATTTTTAAAAGTATAACTTATTCATTGTTTTTAGTGAAGTCAGATTGTTTTCTATAAATCTGACTTGGCTGAAGATCATACCACATCTTGTGTCTATAGTTTAATCTTTTAGCATGACACTGTATTTCAGTACAAATTCCAAAACCCATTAAAGCTATATTCATTCATTTTACAGTCTTGGGTGTATCATTTTTGACTAGTGTTAGTGTTATGTCATGCTGGAAAGAAATGTTATCATTAAAATATTGATAGATTTGATAACACCTTACCATATAGATAGTGCAATGCTGCCTTTTGGCACTGCAGTGTATTTTATGACCTGGCTCAAAAGTCACAGACTGAAGACTGATACCAGAGTTTCTACAAACACTGGTTTTATTTTAAAGTACTTAAAATCTCAGCGAAAGATGAAAGGCCAGAGAGCATAAAGGCAAGAAGTGCCACCCCCCTAAGCCAACCTCAGGCGTGCCTTTATCCATACCTCGTCAGGTGTAGACAGACAACTGGCCATTGTCACTGCAAGACAAGTAGAGGTTGCAGATGGGTGTACCACCTCCCCTACTCAAAAAGGTTCCTCCAGGATCCCCAAATAAAGAAAAGACCCCTCGGGAGTCTTCTGGTTCTTGATATCCTAGATCTGAAATACAAATAGGGAAAGCAGGACAACACGTGTGCCTTGCAACGGTGGCCAATTTATTCCAATCAAGCAAAATCAACCCTGGAAAGAAGCTTAAGCCAGCAAAGCTCTCCTGGAGCACTCAAAGCGCTGTATATATGCCTCATTCACACAAGCACTTTCTGCTCCGATGGATGCATGGGAGAGCAACTTGGGGTGGATTTGGCATGCATACTGGAGGAGCCAGGGATCGAACCAATCACCAACCTTCCGATCAGTAGATGACCTGCTCTACCTCCTGAGCTACAGCCACCCCCATTTAAACAAAGAAAATATGTTTTTTTTTTGGTTTGTTTTTTGCTTGTTTGTTTTTTAAACTGAAAGCTATCTTGAATTCAACATTTAAAACAAATGGTGCCTTATGCATCAAATTTGCATATCCATAAGAGTGAAAAATGTCCAATGTAATTGAAGAAGTGTGAATCTTAAATAATTCAGGCAGTATTATTTGAACACACAGTGTCACACAAATTATGCTGTCTTCATGGACTTTAATCAGCAGTCGATATGGGATAGTTGGTGTTACTTTTAAAATGGTTGAACTCTTTGTTATCAAGTTATTGCATTTAGTTTAATCGGTGATTTAGAGAGCATAGGTAGATCATGATCTTGGTGATTATCTGGACACAGTCAGTTTGAGTGTGCTTTGTTCTAACACTTAGTTCAACAGCTCTTTATTTTTCTAATCATTTAGTCTTTAAATCGTGGTAGCAACTGAAATTGTGGGCTTAAAGTACAATCTAGTGTTTGCTACTAGCTAAGACAAACAGTAGACCATATTCTGTCCAGAGCACTCGAGAGTGAAGGTCATTTGATGTAATGTTTGACTGTGAAGGAATGCACGTTACGGTATTTCCAAAATGAGCTTGCATGCAGTCTTACTTTATGTAATAACAAGCTTACCAGCTAGAAAGCCCCATCTAAAAACCAGTGAAGGATTTTTATTTTTTTTTAATTATTATCATTTTAGTCAGTGGAAATATTCTCATAAAAGAAACCATGCCACACTTACCATTAGCTCACAGCAGGATTTGCTCACAGGCTGGTTTTAACATTCATTGTAGAAAATACTTAACAAGGGGTCAGTAATTCTGGCTTTATAAATGAAACCGTATCACTGCTCGAAATGATCTCCTGTGGAAACGAGATGAGGCCAGACTCACATTAATTTTAAATGGCCGCATTTTAGATGTAGTAGATATCAGTGTATTACATGGTTTTCAAGTGGATTCTGCTGCCGCTACAGCATCACATAATTTCTGCACTAGTGCATCACATTAAGATATGTATGTATGTATGTATGTGTGTGTTTGTGTGTCTTACTAAAGTAGTCTGTTTTGATTCTTATCTGATTGACTTGAAAGTCTGTATTTTCAATTGCTCCTTTCCTTCTTTGAAGGTGCTGAATGAGTATTTCCACAATGTGTGTGAGCTGGACCTTGTGTTCAACTTCTACAAGGTAAGCATATTGAGAAATGAATTCTTCCCTTTTATTTTTTAAGAGTCTTAATATACAATTAAAAAGACCTTGAACAGAGGAGGACAAAAGGGCGATCTGAACGTGCTTCTTTTAGTATAGTGCCATGGTAACTGATATAATAAGTACAGCTAGGTTTTTTTCTTTTTGATCTTAATTATTTTAGTGGAGATGGGTTTTTTTTGTTGTTTTTTTTCATAAAAGCTTAAACTCCCTTCCCCCATCTGCTGCTAGTGTTATTTGCGAATTACCTAAGGCACGTGAACATCCGCCCACATGCTTTACTCTAACACTGTTCATGTATGACATGACCAGAAACCGACAAATAAGGTAAATCAGCTATTGACAACTACAACCTTTTTCACAAACTACAACACACCTGAGAAAAGCAGGTGATGGAAAGAAGAGTGACTCATCTTATCAGGTTAATTCATGTGTCACTCTGGTTATTTTTACACTATGATGATAAATAGCAGGTGAGTTAAGTAATATTGGCTTGACTATAAGGCTAGATTAATACTTGTGATATTTGTACTCTGTCCTGAATCATCTTAATATCCTCAGTTTCATCACAGTGTTGGGCTCTGACTGTCCTCTGAACTGTGTTTCAAGGTGTACACGGTGGTGGATGAGATGTTCCTGGCGGGGGAGATCAGGGAGACCAGTCAGACAAAGGTCCTCAAGCAGCTCCTCATGCTCCAGTCACTCGAGTAAAAAAAAGAAAAAGAAAAAAAAAAGTCGATAACCATCCATCTTACCTGGCTACTAATCTGCTGCCCTGGCACCCAAAACCACTTGCTCCTTGTCTCTATCAGTCTGAAATGGACATTCGTCATGTTCCTGTCTCTACAGAACCAACATTTACCAGGACTTCAAGGGAAATGGGGGGAGAGTCTGGGTGTTTAGTAAATAATAATAATATTGTTTACATATGGATTTTAGTCCAATTAATCTTTTGTCACAAGTCTATATGTTGCAATATTCTGCACCTGTCTTACTGGTAAGGATGTCATAAAGGCTATACAGCACATTTCAACATGTTAACATTTCATATACTGCCTTAGTTACAGTCAGCTGTATTCTGTTTTTCTTCTTCCACAAGCCAGTGGCCACAGAAATGAATTATTCCTGTAGTAACCACATAGTAATTGCATTTATCTCTGTGCAGTGTGGAGACAAGTGTGACACTGCTCTCTTCTGCCCTCCTTATGTCCACCTCTCATTAACCTAAACATTTATTTAATGGCACTACTGTGACTAACAAGCACCATAGAGACTGCCTATAATGACCCATGTGCATTGAGAACTTATAATAGCCTCGCAGCCTTTTCTATAAGTAATGTTATGCAAGATCTTGCAAGTTGTATGATATTCATCATGGCTGCTGTGCAATTTATATCTGGATTGGAGTATAGGCAAACTACAAATGGAAACCTCTTCAGACCAGTTGACCCAACACAGCTAGTTCAATTGAATGGAGTGTGCTTAGAATGAGTGCCGTTCTGGCAGTTTATGGCAATCTGTGCTGTCCAGACGTCCTCATGGTTGATGGTGGTCAATAGTATAGGTTATGTTACATCCGATGGTTGCACAATGGTATGTTGTGATGATTTCTGTTCCTTTTGAAATGATCTTTATCATTTAATGCAGCTCGTTACATCAAATGGTGCTGGTTGGTTACTCTTAAGAACACTTAAAACTATCCCTACATACAGAAGGTATATTTTACATAAGTCAGTAATGTGAAAATTGCTTTGTATGGTGTGTACATACAGTGTAGCCTGTGTTGAATATTGTGAACACGAGTGGTTCCTGTTCACAGTATTTCCATACATTCCTTTGGCATTGCATAAAATTAGTTGAATTTTAACTTCCACTTATAAACCTCTTAGTCAAACAAAAAAGCTTTTATTCACATCCCTTTGCTCAGCCTAAATCTTTGACATGGTCATACTCTGATTTTAACCATATCTATTCGCAGGTCTCAAAGTTGGTTTCATGTATTCAAGTTTTGTATTTTTTTTTTTTTTTTTTTTAAATCAGTGAAATATGTACCGCTTCCCTTCTTGTCCACCTGTGAGTTTGTTGATGAAAGTGATGCGTGTAGTACTGTCTCCCGTTCACTTATGCCAGTATCTCCCTTTTTGTGTAAATAATAAACAGATGAAGTAATGCAAAGGTTTCAGTATCTGACCTAATATTCTGGGAAGAGGGGATTTTATTAAGTGTAGATCTTGACTTTTTCCTGATGTCTTAAAGCATGTAGTCATACTACACTGTTAAAACTGTTGGGGTGATTTCATATAAAACGTAACACTCAAAGCTACTGCCGAAACCTGTAAAAACAAGTCTTAAAATTCAGATTTAAACCTGTCCAATGCGTCAGCGCCATCTAGCGGTACACCAGTCCTCTCTCTCAGTGAATTTGCAATGTGGTTATGAGGTCATCTTGATAGCCTATCTAAAAATCAATAAATCATTCAATATATCCACTTGAGCTACATTAAACTGCTCTGGCCATTACTCCATTGACCCAAGAGCATAAATCCAGACAATTGTGACAGAGGGCATTTACTCTTCATCATATGAGTCCTCTGATATCCTAACCTCAACCCGACTGCCTTTGAGAGAAATGACTTGACAGAAGAATGGCAGGCTGAGGTAAATGAATCATGTACTTAGTAGGACCCATTGTTAAATTTCAAGGTCTGTTAAGTCAGCAGGCTATAAATCTGATTTGTAAATGCTCCTTGCGTTGCTCTGCACGAGGGGTGGGGGTTACCAACATTCAGGATCTGATGCACTTCAACGCCCTTGAGCAATAACCGAGTATACAGTGGCTTAATGCCAAAAAAAAAAAAAAAATCCCTGATAGTGTTAACATTCAGGAGACCGGTGAAAAGAGTTAAATGAAAAACAAGCAGTTTACTGGGAATTGCATAATCATTACAATCAATGAGCAACACTCACCCTCAATAGACAATAGACAAATCTTATTTACAGGATAGGTTATTTGAGATGTACAGTAGTATTTAGATTACATTACATTACTAAGCAACAACTGAGTTTGATTGCGTTCATCATGTGATTGAGTCTATACTGGAACAAGTGAGAAAATAATGTTCATATAGCTATTCTGATTATTTTTATGAACTGTACAGCAAATACATACAGATGAATGCAAGCTAACGATTCAAAGGTTGACTCAATAACTGGGCATAGATGACAGCCTGTGAATGAGTGATCGAATCGCTGCTGATGGCCACCTACAGCTCACAAAGTCAACACCCTTCTATCATTACTTCCACGTCAGCAGGGAGCAATAAACCAATCAAGTCTCACACAGCATGAGATCACACTATTACACCTTTTTTGTTGTTGTTGCCTGACAGCATCAGAAAAAAAAAATGAAACCAAATGAAGAATCTCAGTTGTCATTTAGTAAACAAACAAAACAAAACAAAAAACCCATCTAAAACTAATATATTTATTACATTATACAGTTCAAGTAAAATAAAATGTACAATTCTATAGTTACAGCATATAAACAAAACAAACACAGATTCAAAAGTAAAAGTGCACTTGCAGAAGGAGAAACTATCATGCTATGCAAATATTTTATGAAAGCAACACGTTTTGACCATCTGTCTCTTGATGTCCTATATAATCTCATGTTTGCACAACTCACAATGTTTGCCCTTTCAGTGTGCTGGCTCAGTTGAGCTTAAACACATATGGTTTGTCTGGGAGAACGTATGCCAACACAGGCATGAGAAATACATTTGCGCACACTTTGTTGTTGATCTCCTCTTAGCTTGGTTTGTATGACCTGCTCTCAGTGATTCAGACAGAAGCGGTGCATTTGATTAAACAGCAGAGCAGGAGGCTTTGGATTTTCTAAGCCATTAACTTGCAACCTCATTTTCCTCCAGCAGCACCACAAACCATGTTGTCAGTGTTACAAGCAGAGAGGAAACTGTGTTTCTGTGGAAATTCCCCTGTTTCTCTCTAGGGTAATACAAGGTCTGTTCTAAAGAGAAAACATCTGGGTCAGTTCAGTGGTGCAACAAAACTGACATTTTGCAGCATAGCTGCAGAGGGAGATATTAAAGGGAAAAACTTGGAATTTGACCCATACATTGAGGAGATCTGGTGTCTCAGTTATACTGAGAGGGCCACTTTGCTGGCATGGATCAGTTCCACTTTTCCTTTTAGAGGGTCAGGGTCACCGATAGTCAAAAAAAAAAAAAGTTACCTTCATCTTATGCTGAAACATTTTTTAACCTGATGGGGCTGGTGTCTTCCAGGGTGAGAATGGCCCTATCAACAGAGCACGAGGGATTATTGTTCCAACTATAATGCAACTCATATACTACAGCTCAAATGAGCACATATGGAAGATTTTGACTAGCATGTTAAGATGTCAAATGAGGAAATATCCATCCCTCCAGTACAGCTCCACTTGTACAATCAATGCCAGATCACAGTGAAGATGATTTGGCAGTACATGGTCTAATAACAATTTCGTGTTGTCTTTATTTCCCCTCTGATATCCAGTGCTTAAAGAGAAGTGATTACTTGGAAGGTTAAAAACAGAATCCTGTCAAAGTACACTTACAACCTGGCATGATTTTAAAATTTTTTTTTTTTTTTTTTTTTTTTAAAATTAGGGGGAT
>VVHJ01019227.1:2857-18983 GCA_015107715.1 Tylochromis polylepis
TAATCATTCAACATTTGCTTATAACTCTTTTCTGTAACACTGCAAATGATTATTCAGCTGCTTTCTGCTGTGAAGTAACTTGTTTTACTGCTTAGTAAACTGAGAATTCAGTTGCAACACTTTAATTTCGCTTAACCTCCTTTCAGTGCTTCAAATTCAGTCGACTTACTCACTTCATCTACTTTGATCACATAGGATATTTGAACCTGTTTACACAGTGATTACAGCTGCAATCTTCTGCACTATTTTCTTCAGACTTTTTTAACGTATTAAATTAGAACCTTAGTTGTTTCCTTATATAACTATAAACTACCTTTCTCCTTTTTTAGGTCGCTGATGATG
The DNA here is from genome assembly GCA_015107715.1 of Tylochromis polylepis. NCBI lineage: Eukaryota > Metazoa > Chordata > Actinopteri > Cichliformes > Cichlidae > Tylochromis > Tylochromis polylepis. The sequence continues at coordinate 3,200 of VVHJ01019227.1, forward strand.
GCAAACATTCACATGTCAGTGATGTTATCATTAACTTATCAGCACACGCTCATGAGCTGTTCTATGCAAATGCACACACAGAGATATTTTCCTTTGGTAAATGCGTACACATATACACATTTTCTCCTCTGCAAATATTACCAGCTCCTGAAAGCCTGTTGTTCAGTTAAGGTTTCAGTGTTTTCTTTGTCGCAGTTGGACTGAGGAGCGATGGAGCCGATGAGCTCCCCTGGACAGCAGGATTTTTTTGTTCTGTTGTGTTTGCTATTTTGTCATCCTTGTACGTCCTTGTATGTCTCTGACCAACTGTGTTGATGGTGTAATGTTGACCATGTAAATGCACAGTGCCACAAGTGGACTGTTTAAAACTGTTGCCCAGTCTTTACAGTGCCTGCAGGCAGCCAGTGAATGGCAATGCAACTTCTAATGATATTGTATTTGTACATGGGAGTCTTAAATCTTTTTTTTTTTAATGTAGAGAGGGTTTTATTTTGTTCTTTGTTAATTTGTTTTCAATGGATTCCTTGTTTTTCACCACTGTTTGCCTTACAAGGTAATGTATCATTTACTAACTTCCTCTGATATCAGCCAAAGATCACATTAGAAACAAACCTACAACTTGAAGCTTATTGCCAGTAAAAAAAAAAAGCAACCTTATGGACAATGTATGTATTTTAAACCACTATGACCACCCACTATTCAGTTATTTTTCATGTCTTAATTGAATCATGTGCTTTGTTTTGCTGCCCTCTCGTGGCTGAATGAGGCTTTTGCTCAAAGAATGCTGTCTCAATTAGTACCAAATTATTCCCCCCTCAACTCGTTTTCACAATACTGAGCAAGGCTCTTTGTATTGTTTCTATAACAGCAGTCATGCACAAAGGCTCTTTTGGCTCACGAGATGCATTCGCCATCAGTATGCTTTTGTGATTTAGTTCCACTGACTATTTTGTACTATAATGCATCTTTTATGTAAAGTATTTGATGCTTTAAAGGTAGATTTGGGTTAGGGATCACTTTACTTGCTAGTTATCTGGATATGTTAAGAAGCTGTACGCTTGAACAATATCTTTAAGTAATTTTACACAAACCACATGCTGTTTGATGACATTTGATCTGATGCTTTTGTTGCAGCAAACGCATTATTAGGTGAGGTACTTTTTTTAATTCCTGACTCTCACTCCTGGATTTTTTTTTTAACTGATTGACTTTAGGATATATGGTTAACCAATCATAGAATTCTGGTTCTAAGCCAGTAGAGTTCATTTTTAAGCTTTGTAACAGTGTGCAGGTCAGCTGTAATAAACTGATGTGTACCTCAGTCTGTTATTGTGTGATTCAGATGACAAACTAACACCAGGCCAAGAAACACAAGTTTTAACAAATAGAGTTGTTTTATTGACACATTATTAAGACATGCTAAATAAAAATTACACTCATTTTCATAAATACCAGATATTCATTTCCAGCTGTCACAAATTTCATGTTAATATACTGTTACTCACAACATACGGAGTACTTACTGTAGATGACATCTGATGGTGTGTCGAGTATCCTGGGAACAAAGAGTTGTCCAGCTGAACCCTGAGACATAAAAATAAATAAAAAATACAAACATGGTTTCACTCATAAAGGTGTAAAATGATTACAAACATCAATGCTTTAAAGTGTGTGAAGTAAAAATAATGATAATAATAATAATAATAATAGAAACACTTATCAAGAAATAGGAAATCTCATTAGCATAAAATGTTAATATGCAAATTGGCGCTTAATACTACAATGAACTACACTGCAGTCAGCATGGATACTACAAGTAAGTATGAATATGTGGTTTTTGTGGCCATAACAGCAAATCAGATTATCTTTTAACAATAATGCATTTAACAAGGATATCATACCTCGGTCTTAAAGATTTATTTTACAGTGTTATACTTCACTTGCAAAAATACTTATGTAGAAAAGGGTGTTTGCTAAGATTGATTGCACAAAATCATATAAGTAGTGACACTTTAACCAGAGTCAATATATTTGGATGATATACGGTGCTTAACATTTTTTTGACCGCCCGCGATAAAAAAAAAGAAAGCACAAATATCTTAGAAATCTGTCTAAAACTTGTTTAAAACTAAAAATTATATATCTTGTTTGTTTTTTGTTAACAAACTGAATTCATGCTTTTATGTCCAAATTTGAGAAGTCGGAAATTAATCAAGCATAACATTCAACCCCTAAAACAAATTTTTCTTAATCAAAAGTTTTTAAAAAATTCATGTATAAAAACAATAGGTATATTTTAGCTATTAGAAATATTTTGTGCATACTGGTGGATTAACCATTACAGAAACATAAAAAAAAATATTATGTTAATTACCAAAACTGTAAATTTAGCTGTGGCATGAACCCTCATCTACACTTAGGTGAATCAGTTTCAGCTAATATACTTTCAAATGTGTGAAACTGCAGAATTCCTAACCTCAAAAAGTTAAAAACTTTACAAAACTGTGATTTAAATAATCTTTCTTTTTGTGCATATTTTTCTATAACTGGGAATATTTTATTAAAAAAACCAAAAGAAGAAAACATCACCAGCTATGATCTTGCTGCTGATACCTGGTAAGATACATTAGTGTACAGTGATGCCCTCTAACTTTACTGCTCTCTGCTTTTCATTAAACTGTGTCCTATTTGACAATATCTGAGCTCACGGTTTCTGTTTCTATTCACACAGCCTCAAAACACAGGCACTCAAGCTCTGACCACAGATTGGATTGTTTATTTTTATTAGCTTCAGCTGCTCTATGTTGGGTTTAGAGGATCTGGTACTAGACCTCTGCAATCAATCAATGAATTAATACTGCTTGTTTTTATTAACTGGAGACTATAATCTAATAAAAGTTTCTGTATGCATAATCAATAATATTATCTATGACAGAAAGTAGAGTCTTAGAAGGAACTACAGTGATTTGAAACAGTGGTGGAAGAAGTATTTACCAACAAGTATTATAATATACAATATAGATTATAGTTACTCATTTACTAGTTTCTGCTCTTTAATGTTTCTATTGGTAAAGGTGGGACTTACATTTGGTTATTTTATATTCCTATACATCAATAAAGTGTTGTTTCATTTTGACTTGTAATTTAGTAAGAGTAATTAAGATCTGCACAGGAATCAACAACTACAGGTTACAAATGCAGTCGAGTGAAAAAAATGGTCTCTGAATCAGAAGTACTAGTATGAGTATATGGATACATACTAAACGCACCTCAAATTTCATACTAAAGTAGTTGTTCAGTAAATCTATTCATTTATCACCAATGCTTGAAGCCATCTTTTGCTACACCATAAAGGAATGAGGTCCTTATAACTGAATCTATACCAGTAACTTCACAGAGCACAATATTAATCTTGCCTTTAGTGCCTGAAAATCAGTGACATGATTGATCTTTGAAAGAACGATATTGATCCGAAAGCTGCAGAAACAATACGCAGTATTTTGTACGTGATCTAACCAGAGGTGTGGCTGTTGTAGTAGCCTAACAAACAAAAGTTTCCACATAATTTGTTACATTTTAATTTGCAATTTTTGATAATTTAGGACAGTTTATCTTTTTATTTAGCCGAGTCTTAAAACTGGCGTCGGTCAAAGCGCCACTGCATTCTCATTCTGTCCTACATGGCCTTTGGGATTCATGCCAATTGTCATTAAAGAAAAATAACCCCAGTAATGAAAACCAGTGTACTGCTGTCCATTTGTTATTGGAAAACGTGAGGTGTTGACACTCAATACTCACCACTGCTGCCAAAGCCAACGATACAGACCTGGCAGGCAGCACTCGGTCACCTTACTCACCATCGTGCTGTCTCTGTACAGCAGTTTTAGTGATACCAGCTCTGTGTGGTGTCAGGTAGATGGTGAGAGAGGAAAGCAGGTGCTCCGTGGTCCTCAAGATGGCAATGTTTCTCTAGTGAAGCAAGGGCTCATCCTCAGCACAGAACACAGCATTTGTTTTCACACTAACATGACTAAAACGGGTTGTAGGGGGAAATGGAAACTTTCTTTCCTCTTTTTTTTGTGTACAGTGGTCTTAAACTTATAAAAGGGAATTGTCAAAATAAACAAGTCTCCTAGAAGAATTTGGGGAAGTGGTGAGGTCTGCATCGTAGATTCCTTCCAGCGATGCCAAAAAGGGTAAAGGATTAGACCTGCTTGTATTTCAGCTCCATGCAGCAGCAGACCTCGGGTGATGAAGGCATACGACTTCAGAAAAGCAAACGAGCTTCCTCACTCGTCTCCTCGGAGAGGGTTCAATCAGAGGAGAACACAAACAATATTCCTAGCTCAGGTTTGGCCCAATCCTCTTCCCTGATACAAACATTTAGTCAAATCAACTCATATAACTGGGCAAAGTGTAATAAAGACAATCAGCCCAGTGGTTCAGCTTGGCCTCTGCAGTGAGACAGCATGAACTGTAGATGCTATGGAAATTTCAGAGCGGTGTCGCCCACAATCTCCCGAGTGGAGTGTGCGACGGAGGTGATGAGCTTCCCTCGCCTCCTATTCAGACCCAGGAACACTGCACATGAAACCTTTAGAGTAACGACCACAGGAGACAACAGGATACTGGCACGTGCCGCCACTGCAAATTGGACTCTGCTGTAAACAAGGGGCTGCGGTGGCTCCTCGATCCTGATCGGTTGTTCACATGCCAACAGGAACAGTTGAGGACATAAGCAGGGATCGTGAGGGAGGAAGTAATTTGGGCAACTTAGGAGGTCAGAACTGGCCTGCAAGCAAGCAGCAATCCTCACTTGAATGGGGGTCTCTCTTCACTGGTGCTAAAACTGCAAATCGTCTCCCCTCTTGTGTGCAGAAACAAAATTTCAAGTGACAACTCCTTTTTCGAAACACAATAAGGTACGGGCAGCTCGTTTCTTCAATTCACTTCCATCGAAGAAACAGGTTTCCCTTCAAATGAACAATTTATTGATAATCGGTCACATTAAGTGCCCAAATGCACTTGCAGGTATGTGAACAGCTTCGCATGGGCTCTACGGATTTTCCTTCCCCATGACATCAAAGTGTACATTGCTCAATTTTTCCATTTAAAACAGAAGTCATCACAGGTGCAGATGGGCTACACAACTTAAAAGCTGCCTCATCAGTGAGGACTCACAACCACCAGGGTGCCTTCTCTGCAGAGGTTTTCAGCTCTGTGCTCGTCTCCTCAAGAGTCCAAAGCCGCAGTGGGTGTGATGTTCACATATACAACAATATTTTTTTTCTCCCCACATATAAATGTTTTCAATACATATTAAACCAAACTCAGCAAATTATAGTGCATGGCAGGTTACTACTACATGGCAAAACTACAATGGCAAAACAAAACAGGGTAAGTAGGTCTTGGGGGGAAAAAATAAATAAATGTTGGCAAGCATGAGTGAAATACTGTCAAATTTAGACTGCTAAAATAAAATCAACATTAACTGTTAAGATACCTCTAAAACTATAAAATTGCACAGACCTACTTACTGTACAAATATTAGGTTTGTACTGGCATATTTATTATTATTATTATTGAAGGACCTACTGGTTTTAGGTAAATAAATGTAGCAGTCTGTCAAATCAACACAAAATCCTCTAAGCTTTTTATCCATTACTATTATACTTCTTCATAGTTCACGTTTTCACAACCATTTCTAAAGACAGGGATGCACAAAATAAAATATTTTGTGGAAAAAAAAAAGTTAGTTGTTTTTTTGGGTTTTTTTTTTTTTTTTTAAACTACGCTATGTGTAATGGGGCTGTTCCCTTGAAAATAAATTCACATCTGTTAGTATTCAGCATTCCATACAGAGTTGACATGACCATTTAGCTTTACCAGTGGACACACACTGAGTTCATTGTCTATCTTGCAATTTTGGTGTTCCAATTCAGAGGAGTACAAGACAAATACACCTAAACCCAAACAACAAACCTGAATATAAGCTGAACTTTTGTTTCAAACTGAATTTCTAATGCAGTTAAACTGAGCCGTATCAGCTGTATCTGGGAAAGTTGTATCTGGTGACCTTCACAATGTTTTCCAGCTTTCAAAATCCACAGCAACAGACAAGCGTGAGTATCGTAACACTTAAAATGCATTGCACAACTCTTCTTCAGTGAACCACACTCCATTCACCTGACTTTTTGTTAAGGATAAGAGTATATGAGAGCTAGGACAATGCTGTAATGTGGTGGGTGAGAGAAGAGTTGTGCAACATGTTTTGACCTTGAAATGTAACCAGAGATAGTTCACCAACCCTCTAATACAAAAAAAAAGAGAAAAGAAAAACAATTCAAATCACATTTGTCTCCCTTCATTAAAAAGTGGTAATAGTAGACATATTATTGCACTGTAATTCAAAGCCTTGAAAAAAAAAAGTTGTTTTCTGATTGGCCTGGTGCAAATATCAGGGCAGGAGGTTGACACAATAACAGCACCCGTTTGTCTAATGCATTACATTATGATAGAAACAAGTCTTTTCAAGCTTTTTCTGTTACTGCTAGAGCACCCTGTGGAAGGTGAAGTTTCAACACTGAGAGTTTGTGGTTTGATTCTAATGGAGCTGTTATTGTGTCCCCTTCTTAAACTTGTAATTCTCCTGCTTTTTTTCCCCCTTCCTTTTTTCTGTTGCAGAACTGGATGGCTAATATTTTAAATCTGTAAATGAACTACAAATAAAAATATAGTCTGCATGACTTCTCTGTTTATAAATTAAGCTTACTGAATTTTAACCACTTTACAGAATTTTGGCTAAATTACTGCAGATTTATGATTGTGACTGACACCTCTGAAAAGTAACTTCAGAAACACACACTCTTTTAGCTTTGCAGGGGGGCACTGTTTGTCCTTTAAGTGGCTTACATGGTAACATAACACTCAATAACCATACTAGTGTACCCCATGATGCAGAACACACAGCATGCAATAGTTACTGACATACAGCAGATTTTTTTTTTTTTTTTATTCCATTTGAATTTAGTGTATTTTTGTTTCTTTAAGATGCTCCACGGACCACAATCATGACTAGATAGTCCTCTTCACTTTTTGCCAGAGCTTTGGCAGAGGAATCCAGGAACTGCTGGGAGAAATCACAGGGAGGGAAAGCATGAAGAACCCCTGTGTTGTCTTTATCTCTGCTTCCTCCCACAGGCAGGCTGATGACTCCTGCTGCTTGTTTTTGGTTGAGGTAGGACACCAGGTTGCGAAGCGGCCGCTGAGTTGAGGCTGCAGGGTCAGATGAAGACGTATCCTCTGTAGTGCCGGGAACCGCCAACAGGATTGCGTAGCCGCCCGGACCTGCCACCTTGATGCGCCGAGACACCTCGTCGAGCTTGGGCTGGTCCAGCCGGAGTCGCTGCGTGATCTTTAGCTCGCTCACCCGCCTCCCTGTAGCGCTGTCGACAAGCAGGTCACTGGCTACGTTGTGGTCTCCCTCCAGCAGGTGCATGTTGGCTGGAAAGTTGCTGTTCTTCAACAATAGCATACCATGCCACGCCAAACTGAGTTTAGTGCCATCCGGCTTGGATGGCTGGCCTCCCTTTGAGCTGCTCTCAGAACGTTCTCTCTTGGCTGGTCCTTTGCCACCATCGACTGCCTTGCGCTTGCGCTCTGCACCTGCTGAAATAATGCTGCTTGAAAGTCCCTTATCAGAGAGACTCTGGCTTTTGGGCCTTCGGTCTGACACACCTCTTTCAAGGCTGCTGTGGCGTTCTCTCGCAGGAGAGGCTCTCTCGCCCCGCAGGGGGCGTTCTGAGTCACTAAAGCGCCCTCCATCTCTGCTGCTGCCTCCAGGACTGCCATCTGGAGAAGCACGTCTGCGTCTTACTGTCCTCTCAGTGCTGTCAGGGGAGTGGTCTATGTGGCGTCCGTCCTCCAATACGCGCCGCTTTCGTGCAGACTCTCGCCCCTGCAGCTCTCTTTCTAAAGACCAGGGCTCACGAGTTCGCCTCTCACGGTCCAAATGCTCCAGAGGCTCAAAAGGTGAGGCACGTACCCGCTCACGAATAGCAGGATTGGGCCAGTCAGTTCCAGGAAAGAGCTCTCTCTCCCTGAAGTGAAGCGGCGGTGGAGTTCGTTCCCTGACCCTCAGTGGTTCAGGTGTGGCACGGTGGACAAATGACTCAGCCACCATGTCAAATGGTGGTATTGGGAGAGGCTGCAGGAACTGCTGCTGGTAACGATGTTCAGTGTCTGCAAAGTCCACTCTAAGTCTTCTCTCTGGACCTCCCAGTGGGAAACCTCTCATGTGTGTGCATGCTGCTTGTGCAGCATCTAAACTTTCATACTGAATATAAGCCCAAGTGTCCCCTTTTCTGTAGTCAATGGTCCTTATAGTGCCAAAGCGATCAAACTCTCTTGCCAAGGCAGCTAAGGGAACCCACGGTCCAAGACCACCCACCCACAGACGTGTGGTTGGTGTTGCTTTCCCATAGCCTATCTTTATGGGGTTGCGTCCCACTATTTTACCAGACATGCTAAGCTTAGCACGATGAGCCATGTCAAGATTCTCAAATTTCAGAAATCCATACGTGCTGGTTTGCCCCCGTGTTGGTCTCTTAATGTCCACTTCTGTTATGACTCCAAACCTGTCAAAGGCCCTCCTGAGGTCTGCTTCTGTAACAGTTATATCCAGATTACCTAAAAACAACGTCCTATTGGCTCTTTGGTCATCTTCTGGAGATATAAAATCCTCTTCTCGGAAAGCTGCCCGTTCTGCAATGAAGGCTGGGCGTGCTCTGGCTTCAAACAGAGCGAACTCCCTATCCCGCTCCAGTTCTCTCGGCAAAGGTGGTGGTGGGGGTGGAGGAAGCCGTCCCAAGGCCAGCTGCTGCAGCCGGTAGTCTCTATATCCCAGCCCAGTGGGCGAGAGGGGTCTCTGCAAATGTCTGTGGCTTTGAGCCGCACCGTACAAGTCTCTCTCCACCGGGGAACGACTTCTCCTCCGGTTGATGTAGACCGCCTCGATTTTCAGCGGTCGATCGTACAGCACCAGCCGTCCCCTGGCGTGCTTAGCCGCTCTGGCGTCCTCAGGCTTCCTAAAATTTACGAAGGCTATCCGCTCGTCGTTGCTGCGACTTATCTTGACGCTCACATCCCCAAATTTTTTAAATTCGTGAAAGAGTCCGTCCTCGATGTCCTCGTCGCTAAGCTGAGTGCCGAGGTCGCTGATTTTGAGCGTTTTGTACTCACTCTCTGTGCTGGGCGGCTGCAACCGCTGCTCACCCCGAGAGGTGGTCCTCGGTGAGGCTAAATCCAGCGTCAGGCTCAGGTTGTGGTTTTTGCCCACGGAGCTCGCGGCAGCGGCGGCGGCGGCTGCAGACTGACAACTGTGATTATTTCCAGTCCGGCTGTGACCGTCGAAATCTCGGTCTCTTTTTTCCCCGAGGAGACTCCGTCTCGTCGAGCCGCCGTCGCTTTTGGAGGAACTGTTTCCATTATTACTCCCACTGGAAACGGACAGAGCCCCCATTTTCTTGCTGGTCGGATGGCATCCTCCCCTGTCTCGAATATCGTCCAAGGCCCGGGAGCGTTTTTTAATCGGCGACCGCTCTTTACCTTTCATTTCGGCCCACTCGGTGTCGACCGTCGGGACACTTGGCCTTCCTTAGTGCGATTTTTTTTCTGCAACTTAACGCAGAAATTTCTTGAAGTGAAAAACGGGTTTATTCACTGACCCTGCGGCAAAACAACAACAGTCGCCATTTTGTAAAGATTAGCTCGAAGACCCGCCTCTTCATTCTGATTGGTTAGAAAGTGGGTGGGAAATTTTAAAGCGCATGTCAATCACCCAGCGGCAGACACTATTTTTTTATATTTTCTTAATAAATTGAGTATAAAATTTAAAAAAATAAAAAAATTATCGAAATTGTTTGTTTTTGTTTAAATATAAAGGTATATATTACTTTATTTGTATTTTGTATTCATTTGAAATTTCAGCTAAGCTTTTACCTTATTAAGACATTTGCATTGTCATATTATTTTTTTGTTTTGTTGAGCTGTATGCCATTTTACTTATTTAAATAAAAGTTAAATAAAAGTGGCCTATTTGTTAGGTCTCAATAGCTGCACCTTAAGGCCTAAGATAAATCTTATTGCTTATATCATAACGCCAGTTTCTGCTGTTATTTTGTCCATCCACTGTTAACTGTAGCATACTACTGTGGGCATGTTTTGTAAGAATAATATTCGTCTCGTTTTCCCCGGAAGGTGAGATGACTTAATTGTGTTGTGGAGGCGAACAGATAATCCTTTTTATCTTAAATTAGATCCAATACCACAAGATGGCAGTATTTGAACAGAAATTGCAGCAGCCCACTCCCCTTGGCATATGAGCAAATCAAGCTGCTGATACTGACTAATGTCGTAATGTATTCAGTGTAGGCTACATGTAGCAGTAGCTATTACAGCCTTTGCATGGAGAAAATTCTGGGATTAAAACACTTTTGTTTTTAAGATATAAGTTCAAAGCAACACACTACAACCCACTGGTGTTTGCCCTTTAAGGTCTCAGTATTTCCCCATTTTTTCAAGTCATGCTTTGGCTCAAATCAAGAACTGCTGTTTGCACTTCTGCATAAGCATTTTATATTCAGAATATTTTATTTTTTTGGATGAACTGCCAAAACATTTTTCCTAGAGATAAAATTTTGGAAGCAGCCTTGACAAACTGCTGAAACTGAGCCAATCACACATTGCACTACTTTGTTTACCTTAGTGGGATATGTTAAATAAAAGTAGCCTATCTGTTGTGTCTCAACAGCTGCACCTTGAAGCCAAGATAAATCTTGTTGAGATCAAAGCTCAGAGCAGTGGCCAGCAGTCAGCTTTACAGATTTTAATGAGCCTTAAATCATATTTTTTTGGTCCAATAATGAGGCCGAGGTTATACCAGCTTCCAGATTCTTGTGACAGTCTACAGCTAGCAACCCTGACATACTGAGTGATGATTAGCTCTAGCATTGTGCAGTGATGACTCATCATTTTTCATTTCTTTCAGAAAAAATCATAGAGGCTCTTTGGATCCTGATACATTGATTCAGCACAGATCAAAGCCAATGCAACAGCATGATAACTTTAATGAAAGCTTGATGAAAACCTATGGCCCCCTATAGTGAAATGACATCACTGTATGTTCACTCTGAGACATTTTTGAAGTAGAATAAGCCAAACTATGATCATGAGCCCCTGAGTTAATCTATTACAGCTGTTCTGACTGTTTTAAGGAATTAAAATATAAAAATCAGTAAACCACTGAGCTTCCTCTTTTGTTTACGGGTGGATTTGAATAACCTGCTCACACTGTAAAAATATCAAAATTAAGCTCTGATCTGCCATCTGCTATTTCTCCAGCTTTCCTAAACACGGCAATCTCCTCAATCCCTTATCCCTTCTGACAGGTCTTCTTATCTTCTCCTCTTAATCTGGGAATTAATCAGGGGGACTATGTGACTGCAGTAAGAGCTGCCGTCTCCCAGGGACTGGCTGGAATTTGAAGCTGTGGGTGTGGAAAGTGTTTCTGATGGCTTTCTGCATTCTTCTATTGGAACCACATGTTAGTGGCTCTCAGGAAACTCCGGCACAGACTTAGGGAAAGGCAGCTAATCCGCCCCTGCATCGCCATCAAGGCGAAGCAGGCAAAGACAAAGGGAAGCCCAATATATTCCCCTGAAAGCCATGCACACTCCTGGGGAGTGAGTTCAGCTTGGCGGGGCTTTGTCCCCCAGTGAAACTCTTTTTGTCAATTCACATTGAGTTCTCAGTCTCACAGATTGAAATGTTTGCCCATTTGACATGAATGCACTGGCATTTAGTAATTCACACCATATGGGATGTACCGTGCAATTCAATGTTTCCTTGACAATAACATAAATTGTTTGGGCTAAAATACAATGGGGAGAGTTTTCTGAAAACAACTATTAGGACGGCATTCAGGATAATGTGAGTATATTTATGTAATATTCTGCTTGTACACATGGATGCAGAAGAAACTCGACCTGGCCTCAGTGAACAGTCACACCAAACAAAATATGCTCTGAGCCACAGTAATCGATTAAACACCTCACATGGTAGGACATGCATGATAAATACATAATCATCTGTGGTTATCTACTTTATTATTATTAGTAGTGAAGTGTGGTCACCAGGTAAGTTTTTCCATTATGAACCTGCCACTCTCCCCTAATGCATGGAGTGTTACTTGAATGCCTCTTGAAGTGAAGCCTAGCGGGCTGCACATTCACTCTGTACATTTTCCACACAGCAGAAAGCTTTTTTTTGTTATGGGATCCACAGTCTGGGAAGTATTTTTACCTCATAACCACATTCCCAGTTATATTTGCATCGCAAACGTGGCTATCGTTTTGCAAAAGAGTCAAGACTAAAATAATTATAACTGAGATGTTTTTTGTTCATTTTGAAAAAAGAAAAAAAGAAAAAAAATCCCTCTTCTCCAAAATAGTTTGCTGCTGAATAAGACAGTTAAATTTACAAGGAGCCCTTTATTACTCACGCACAACACAACAGACATTAAAAGGGATTAATATGATACATTTTTTACATGCTTAAATAACTTTTCCTCTTTGGTCTCAGCACTGTGATATAAAACAAGAACTGGAAACAAGAATGTTCGTATTAATAGCTTGGGTTTCGTGCAAGATTCTCAAGTTGCCCTTATTGTTTGCAAAATGCCTGTTTCGACATATCTGAATAGCAACACATCTCCAAGTTGATTTATATAAACGTTTGGAGGAAAAATTTGAGTCATATCCACAAATGTACATCTGGGATTGTGTATGGGTCAGGACTGTAATATGCTGCGGCTCAGTCAGTGCATAATGGGGGAGCTGGCATTATTATGGTCATGTTGGCCAAGAGAGGATGCTGCCTGGTTCTTTGGCTTTCATCCTCAGTGCCACCAGGCCTGTTGGCTTGTATTCGGTCTCGGGGCCCTCGATGGAAGGTGACCCGAGGCCTCCTGGGAAGCCGTGGAGAGAATAGAGACTGTTGATGCCTGGATGGTGAGGCGGGTGATGGTGATGGTGCGGATGGCTGGAGGATGTGGGCATGCCCATGAAGCCCTGCAGATTACTGTGAGGGTGAGGATACGGACTCATGCAGGATGAGGGGATAGAGTCAGCCCCTAGGACACAGCCTGCACCCGAACCACCGCCTCCTCCTGAAGCCGCCCCCGGCCACAGATTGCCCTGCATCTGGATAGGGAGAGATTTAGAATAATATCAGCAAAAGTCTTAATATTATTTAGTCCTGTACAGTGAAAAAAAATGCAATCTCTCAGCAGGTTCTATGATGTTAAGTTTACTACTACAACATGCATGAGATGTGAGAGCTACATTGGTCTACCTGGTATGTATCATGGCGAGGAAGAAGAGAAATGTCATATGTAGCAGCAAAGTGGTTGCGAACCTCCTGGATCTTCCCATAGCGTTCTCGTTTTCTCCATTTGGCTCTGCGATTTTGGAACCAAACCTTTTAAATATAAAAATATATTATAACATAACATAGTATAGCTTTAAATTTCCAGAAGACAACTTTTTGTTTGGGCTTTATGCTTTCTTCTGATTACATTTAAAAAATAAAAAAGGTGTCAACTGTGATGGAGTTGTCCTGGCATACCTGAACCCGAGCCTCAGTGAGCTCTGTCCGCAGCGCCAGCTGCTCCCGGGCGTACACGTCAGGGTAGTGTGTCTTTTGAAACACTTTCTCCAGCTCCTCTAGCTGAAATGTGCTGAAGGTCGTGCGATTACGTCGCTTCTTGTTTTTGCCCGATAAGTCAATAGAGTCAGCGATAGAATCTCCTTGTAAACCACTGCCTGGCTCTTTGAGCTTGCCACAACAGTCTGTGCCAATCCCAGGATAGCCCATGGTTTTTGGAGCGCCTTTGTCCCGAACTGAAGCAGGCAGGAAAACGCAAAGGAAAAGTTACACATACACAAAAAAGAATATGAAATCATATGCAAATTCTAACAGTTTTTTTAAAGTCAATCTGCATCAGTACATACACTATAGTTTAATCATTTTAGACTATCATTGCCTGAAGATACAGCTTAAATTTATTTTTATGGAATGCCAAATTTGATTTAGATTTTTATAATTGTTTAAGTACAAACCTCTACAAACATAATGAATGATCTGTTTTGTTTGTCTTGCCGCTGCTCAGTTTGGCCAGGACACTCCTGTTGGTCATAAAGAGTTGATTTTGTGTAGTTTTCTTTTTCTTTTCACTTAGTTTATACTGGGGTATTATCTTTTGCAAAGTTGCTGAAGGGTTTGTTCAGGCCCTCGTGCAAAGAAACAGAGAGGTGCAGTCTTTTTTTTAACCAGCACAGTTCACCTGGAAATAGCTTTGGCCCACATGGGCACATTTTAAAATCAACACACTGCAGTTAAAATAAACACAAATTGTGTATCACATCAAAAGTTTTGTTCTTAATGTATGTGACTATTTTCTCAGTTTGACTCCCAAATTATACTAAAAACTGCGAGCTGTCTGAGAAAAGCTATATGCACAAGCAACACAAATGCAGATTTACTTTGATTAGCCAGACAAGCCATATTTAGGTAGAAAATACTCAAAGAGTTGGGTAAACTTTAACCTGCTGATTTAAATATGCAGAAAAAAGACATTTTTAGGGTCACCTACACTTGATAGGATCTTGTGGAAATATGTCACATATATCTGAAGAGAGGAATTAAGTGTTCTATTCAGTGTTATTTATACAGCAGCAACACACAGCAACAGTCCCCTCAAGTTTCTTTATATTGCAAGGTAAAGAGCCTACAAGAGTAGAGAAAATCTAACACAAACACAAATGTTTTATCTGTTAAAGCACATGATTGTTTTGGACTAATTCTATATATTCTGCCATTTACATTCAGGAGTGAGGGAAAATCTCAAAGCGTTACTTTCCTTCCTGTTAACAGACCATGGAAAGGGCTTCTCCTGCAGTGTTTGGATGTTGTTGTCCAAGTTCATTATGTTTAACCCTGAGCAACGAAACAAAACCACTTTCCATCTTTCAGGAGGCACTCACTCTGGGCAGCTGAAACACTACTTTGCTGTGCTCTTAATTCAATACGGGGCCCAACAGAGAACACTCTTTATTGCAACATTAATTTCCTCATGTCCATTAGTTCCAACCTTACACCACTTGCTGAAAATATACTCAACTGCACGAAAAAAAGGGGGCATTGAGCTTTTACCTTGTCAAGCACCCATATCCGCTATGACTATACTCAAGTGTAATTGGAGATCTATATGAAATGCAGGAAAAGGCAAAAAGGAAATAAGTTCAAAATGAAAAGGCAGGAATATCATGCTGCGAGCATGATGAGATATTGTTTTGTGATCATGGAAATTTAAATGGCATTTTTACAGGCATCTTACTCTGAGTTTTAATGTTTTAAATTTGTTTTAAATTTGCACAAAATGTTACTCTGAGGTTTTAAAAATATTCTGAATTTGTTCAATTCTGAATAGAGAATATTTATTAGCCATGATTTGTCTATTAAGTTGTACAGTTAATATGTTAAATTATTACAGCACATGGTATCTGTGGAGTATAAGCAGCTTAAAAACGATTACAAAAAATAAAGTTATGTGTGACATATTTCTGGAGAGTAAAATATGAATAATAAAAGAAGTGTTATGCCTGTGCATGCATTTTATCTAAAAAACTGAACTGTGAAAGCTGTGCTACAGACACAAACACAAAAA
>VVHJ01019232.1:3605-14675 GCA_015107715.1 Tylochromis polylepis
GACTGCAACAGACAGGGTCAGTGAGGACAAAGACGATATACTGTTACACCTAGAAGCTGCAGTTTTCTTCCAGTACGTCATCAAAAACCCTGACAAAGACCTCATCTTTCTACCTGTACAAACTACAGAAGAAAGGGAAAACCATCTTTAAGGCACTGCTTTGCATAATTTTATACAATTTGTCAGCAGTATCTGAAACGATACCAGTGAAAATTGTATTATGATCCAAGTGTCACGGCAAACCATTGGAAAGGTAATCAGCTCAGCATCTTGGGATGCTGAAAAAAGGGGGGGACAATCAAACTAGATCTCATCATGATTATAGATAAAAGTTTGCCCTCTAGTGGTTGACTGTTTTCCATGCATGTCCCAATGTTGATCATAATGTTCCATTTTCCCAGAACTTAATTTAGACCCTGATCCAAGCCATGGGGTAAAAAAGAGTCACTCCAAAGGTTCCTAGTACGTGAGGAAAGTTTCCATAATGGAAATGTTCACGTTTACACCTTGTTATCTCCTGATTTGGCCAATATGAACTATATATTTGGTGAATAAATAAATATATGATAAATTAATTAAATAATATGCCAGATAATACTCATGGGCTGTGTGTGGTTGGTATTACATTCATAAAATATAAAGCAACGTCTCATTTTCAACATTTTATATCTTATGCACACATATGCTGCTTATGCTGCAGCATCCCGGCTTTCCAGGAAACAGGGTTGCATATTTACCTTGTAGATATGGGGAATTGGATTCTCACAAGAACATATGCACGTCCATCCATGGACAGTCAGCTTTATAGTGCACAAGGCAAAATACAGGACCGATCTGAAGACGTACTTGGAAAAGAAATATGAGATGGCTATGTCTTTTACTGCAAACTTTGCGTGTATTTCAATTAGTTTTGCAGTTTTCACGCCGTTTTGGAGTGTCGCAAATCAAGAAAAAAATCTATTTTGCCATTATTAAGGCATAATTGATAAGTCAATAATGTTTCAGTAGAAACGGCACTCCTTCGGAAGTGACACAATGTATTTACATATTATATTACATTACATTACATTACATGTGTAGTAGCTATTCAACATATATATATATATATATATATATATATACATATATATATATACACACACATATATTGTGGGGGGATGGATAAATGTTCAGATTGGTAGTGTCTGATACACTACAAAAGCAAGCATAACATCACTTTGTTTGAAGATTTAATAGCTTGGACTTTAATGAGAACAAGTAAACATACAAGCATACATGGTACTGATTTTCCTGGCCAAAGTATTTGTTGCAATAGGCTGTTCCCGAATCCCTCGGTGTTATCTTTACCAAATCTGTGCACTTCCTTACCTATCTAACTGTGGACCATGACACTAGTACACACTAACGAAGGGACCTTTGGGCAAACTTGACATACTACGGTTAACCTAGCTTCTGATGAAGTTATTTTAACTTTGGTCAAGAGGGGATATGCATATCTCTGTATATTAAAAGTTCATACTCGTTTTCAGGAAGCTGGCACAGGTATTGTAATGACCCACCCATGCACATCGTTTATTCTGCAGTTTAAATGGCCCTCTGCCCCATGGAGGCTTTGGGACCGCAGAGGGGCTTTTTAATGGGTTACTTGCTGAGAAAACCGGTCTATTCAATTAGTATGAAATTACCAACAACAGGATAATTTCTTTCCATTTTAATTAACCACTAAAATATACGCACGACACTATTATAAAGATATAATGTTATTTCCCGGAGCATCCTCAGTTGGGAAACAAAGATATAACCAATAACAAGTGTACATCCCTCTGACTGATCTGATTTTGCCCCAACCTTTAATTTGCAATTTTATATATAGAGGTTCCCGATTGGTCACCGATGTAGTTTAAAATAACGCTATGCAAGAGTACCTATGTGGCAGGTTGGGTTTCTGTAGCACAGATTAGGATAATATACAATATCCTTTTTAATTCCAACAATTGTGCTACTTTAGTGTATGCCTTAGGTAGCGTGTAGCTTTTTAATAAATGCTATTTCAGCCGGTGTGCTCTTTTCCTTGTTACGGCCACAGATTATCTGACACTTTAAATGCCGTGTCGCGCTGCCTCCCCGGCAGGCGTACGCCAGTGTAGTAATAAAGCGAACCCAGACGGTGTCACCCAATATCATACTATATCGTTGGTTATAAGATTACACCCACTGGGTATTGACCAATCAGTGACGATGTTACTGATTGGCGGGTAGCGAATGTCATCCAGTGACGCAAACATTCTCAGGGTCTCATCCATGTTTGACAACAACAAAGGATGATGAATAGGTTAAGTTTCTAAATTGCTTTGTGCTTCGTGGCCGCGGTGTTTTCAGAGTTTGTTACGTTGCTCGAATGCCTGCAACTTTACAGGTGCGGTTTAATTGAGAATGAATGGTAAGTCGCTGAGCTCTGGAAGTGACGGTCGCCCGGTGGAGCACAAGCTACCGTTAGCTCACAAATGTCCCTGCTAATTTCGGCTAGCTGGAGAAACTGAGCTACGTTTAGCATCTGCTCTCCGGAGTTCTGTATATAGCTAGGAGCGAAATATCGTTTACAGAGAGCTAAGTTAACCAGATTTGGTTTTGAATGGCGTGTCGGTAATGTGAGCTAGTTGGTCCCAAGTGGTCGTAAGCTCCTCTTTAAAGAGCAATTATGTGGCGTGATAGAAACGCCGGCTCGCATTGCTTTTCTATGTAGTAGGTTGTGTACTCCCAAAGCTCTCACATACACTCAAATGAATAGATAACAGTAAATGAAAAAGACATAGGGGACATACTAAATGGCTTTGCAGTGTATTTTTTGTTTTTCTTGCATTCATCGACGTCTCTTTCCTCTATGTCCAGTTCAAATCTGCGAAACGTGAAGTCAAAAGATCTGCTTTTCAAATATTAAAATGGTAAGACCTTGAAATACAACGTTAGCTACATCCTCATTGTAACTGCGCACACTCCCTTGCCTAACACAGATTACTGCATGGTAAAGCGTTTTCTCTCTGCCCTTCTATACAGATTCGCATTGCAGCACTAAATGCTGCTTCGACAGCTGCAGACGAGTCTCAAGACCCCCAGAGAAACAGCAAGAGTCAGACAAAAGAGGCTCAAGTAGGCTACATACTATATGCTGATGAATAAGCAATATTAGTTCTATCTGCTGATGCAGTCATTCACTTCTGTAGATCTCATTAAGTCAGTTGTATTCCCCCATTTGTTTCTGTCTATAGGAAGCAGAGGCATTCGCTTTATATCACAAAGCTTTGGATCTGCAGAAACATGATAAATTTGAGGAGTCCGCCAAGGCCTACCACGAGCTTCTCAAAACTCCACTGCTCAAAGAGGTAAATATACCAACAAAAGATTTTAATATGGTTGCACAGAACATCCCATCCATCTATCCATTCTCTTACACTTATCAGGGTCGGGGCTATCCCAGTTATCCCAGCTATCATAGGGCTAACGCATAGAGACAGACTCACATTCACACCCATGGGCAATTTAGAATCATCAATTACCCTAACTGTGGCAGGAAGCCGGAGTACCCGGAGAGAACCCACACAAACACGGGGAGAACATGCAAACACAACACAGCTTCGCCCCAACCAGATGGAGTCTTAATTAGGATCTTCTAGCTGTGAGGTAACAGTGCTAACCACCGTGGTGCCCCTTCAATTAAAGCTGCTGTTCTAACATTAGCACGTTACCTATAGAGGTAATTTATTGTTTTCTTTAAATCCACAATCCAGTCAACAGTGCGCTGGTATTCTCATCACTGGCAGACGTCTCACCCCAGATCCTTGTCTGCTCCCATTCTGTCAGTTTCCATGACTGATTGAATGTAGTGAAACCGGCATCAGTGGATGAGTGCACGCACAGAGGTCCATCGATTGGTCAAGGATGACCATGGGAGACATGAAGAATGAAGCAGATGCTGCCTCGCTTGCTCCGATGGCTCTCTATGCTGTTATGTTTCCTCTCTTTAAGGAGCTGGAGAAAATCAATTTATCAGCAGCGCAGACCTTGAGAACAGCTTTTATAAAGGCAGAGAAGGAGACCCTGAACATTACCCTAGATGTTATCAAAATGTTGGAAAAGAAAAACTTAAAAATTAACTATTACGAGGCTCTGCTTCGCATGGCTGGAGATGATATAGAGGAGTTGATGATTGACAGGAAAGTGCCAGAGTTCCAAGAGCTGAACGAAAGGGCCCAAGCTCTGAAACTCATCTTATGCACCCTACCCGATGAGCTCATCCTGCATCCCATGTTTGTAAATTGCAATGAGACCAGTGCAGTGCATTTAAAATTCAAACTGAAACACCACATGTAGCCAGCTTGGAGGCTCATTTGATCATGAGGACTAAAGTGATGATCTGTGATATTTAAAGTTTCACACATTGTTGTAGATTTTCTTCCATTGGTGTTTCTGTGGACACTGTTCTGTATAAAATTCAGTTTCAGCGCTTAAATAAAATTGGCCATGTTGATTTGACATGTTGACATTATTTACCTTGCTTGATCTTATCAAAACCACACGGAGTTTGGTGTTGAATCTAATGTATCCTCTTAATATTTCAGGCCATGCCCTCTGATGATCAGAGAGTGGGCCTCAAGCACCCCGGACTGATGCTGAAATATTCAACTTTTAAAAATCTGGCTAGTATGGCTGCATTACGGGATGACCTGGAGACCGCTATGGAGTTTTATTTAGAGGTAATGTGTCACTTTCACTTGAAGAATGAATGAATGAATGAATAACGCTGGCAGGTGTTCATACTATATATTCTGCTCTATTCTGTTCTGTTCACAGGCTGTTATGTTGGATTCCACTGATGTGAACATGTGGTACAAAATTGGTCAGGTGGCTGTGCGACTGGTGCGCATTCCTCTGGCCCGTCATGCATTCGAGGAAGGATTGCACTGTAACCCTGACCACTGGCCCTGCCTGGACAACCTCATAACTATACTCTACACACTCAGTGACTACAGCTGTATGTAAACATGTCATCATAAGCTTTTCATTGTCAAGTTAAGAGCTTATGTATGGAAAGAAAAGTAACTGTCACCTCTCTATATATTTCCAGGCTGTTTGTACTTCATTTCCAAAGCCCTAGAGAAGGACCATTGTTACACCAAAGGCCTGGTGTTGAAGGAAAAAATATTTGAGGAGCAGCCTTGTCTGAAGAGGGATACAATGCAGATGTTCATGAAATGGTAAAGGCAACTTTCTTTTAAGTTCTTAATCTGTTTACGAGTTGCACCATACTTTTGCATGACTGACAAACTTGTCTCTCCTATTTTTTTACTTTTCTAAGTGATATTTCCATTCACTATGTGGAAGTGGAAGAAGAGGAACGCAAATCCATTATGGAAGAGGTGCTGGAGATAAGGAGGCGCAGGCAGACTCTCTCTCTTTGTGAACCAAAACCTGACCTTGTCCTCATTCAGCCCATCCACAGCTTCTCGTGAGTGCTCTGCTGTTGTTGCTGTCTGTGTCGTTTCATTACACAGTCAGAACCGTGTCTTCTGTTTTTATTGCAGATGGAAACATCTGGGTGAAAGTCTCCTTGCAATGTACAGACATCAGACCACATGTGAGCCACCACGTCCGAGTCTTGGGCGCAGAATTGACTTGTCAGAGTACCGTGACCCAAACTTCTTCCAAAACCTCCCCCAGCCAAGCAGCCCTGTCAGTATGGGCCAGACCACAGTGCTAAGCAGCCCCAGTTCATCCCTGCCTCCAGTGGTCTTCACTGAGCCAGCAGTGGTGGCTCAATCTGGCACTCAACCTCAAATTGCCACCAGTCAGACCACTGTAGAAGTCAACACCTTTATTCCACCTGTTGGTTAGTGCTGTTTGTCTTGCCTCCCAATGTGATTATTTGTATCAGTTAAAAGTATTATTGTTTTATTGTAGCCATTTAAATTTTCTCAAATCTTCACAGCTACAGCAATGGAAGTGTCGCTCACAGATAAGGTGAAGAAAGCTACGAAACGGAAACGAGTGGTAGAAGATAGTGGGGAAACAGCAAAGCGACGCTCTGCACGTGTTCGAAACACTAAATGCAAGAAGGAGGAGAAGATTGATTTTCAGGAACTGCTTTTTAAATACCTACCTTCTAGGTAGCTGCTTTTTGCTGAACCTTATGTAGAATGCATAAATCTTACAGCTCAATTATAGTTTTGTTGATGTAAATCTCTTTTGCTGGTTTCTTTTAGGCTAAAGAAATTTGATCCTGATAATGACGATGAGAGCCTTAGTAATCTCGAGACACCCTGTGATGGCAAGGATGACATACAGCCTCTGCATGGGAGTTGCTTGCCTGTGGACTCAGTTGAATACATGAAGTCTGGTATGTAAAATGTGTATTCACAATATCATGTCTCGTGTTGGTGTTTCTGTCATATTAACACACTGTCCATGCCTTCCTCCAGAACAACAAGATGTCCACAACTTCCTGCTCGATAATATGGCCAATGGTGGCATACTGGACCTGATGATGTGCTATCTGAAAGCAGTGGGTCAGAAGTTCATTGAGGAGTGGCCTCGGGGCTTGACTGCTGTGGTCCTGGAGGTCTATCAGACCTGGAGGAAGCACAGTAACGGTCTTCCTAATCCTCTCCTTCGGGACTGCAGCATCCAGCACATCCAGGTAAATGAAAGCTGGTTAATTTCATGGTTGCTTGAATGTCTTTTATTATACGGAGATGTTTATGGCTTAACATTAATTTACTTTAAGCCCTTTAAGGCTTTTCTCTAAGGATCTAGTGTTTTGTTTTTTAACGTATGCAGGAGTTGTTGACGATGAGCTTGGCCTGTATGGAACTGCAGTTGGAGCAATGGTTACACAGCAAAGGGAAGGCTGGTAAGTCTGAGTGAGCTTCATAATTTTTCTCATATCCTAGTAGATTTTGAAAAGATTAATTTATTGTGTCACAGAAAGTATTTGAACGTGTTTGTCCGTGTACCACACAGACAAACAACACTACTGAGCAAACTTTCAAGAGCCTGAATGTGAGAAATGTGTTGCCATTTTTCTTGCGTTTAAAATTTAACTAAATGACCTAAAAGGTGCTGGTTTCACTGTTGGAGTTGAATGTGATGATATGTAATATTTGTTTAACATTGGAGATTCATTGTTTATTTTTGGCTTGCGTTCATATTTTAATTCCTTGTCCAGTTACTCCTAGAAGAAGCAGCAGTGGCTCCGGAAACAATACTGCCGACTCAGAATTTCCTGGGCAACACTTCCAGGGTGATTTATTACTCCTCGCTCTCGGTGCGTCCCAAAGAGATCTGTTTGAGGATGACTGGCTGGATGTCATGGTACGAGTATACTGGCTAAAGGCACGATTCCTGGCCCTGCAGGTAAAGTTTGTGTGTATTTTTATTTTACTTGATTATTATGGAGTCATTTTTCACTCAGTAACAGTGTATTTCTTGTTTTGACAGGGGGACATGGAATTGGCACTGGAGAGCTATGATGTCTGTGTAGGCCTTTTGCAGAGCAAATCAAAAAGCCCAGATGGGAAACAGTACACAATCAACCTGCCTAACCTTCGTGTAGATGCAGCAATCTCTGTAGAGGAGGTCGGTGTGCTGGCCAGTATATATATTTTCTCTTTTATCAATATAATCCCCATTTCTCTCTTATGGGGTTTATCAGAATCAGAATATTTAATTAATCCTCAAGGAAATTATGTAATATATAAATGTATGTAAAAGAGAGGGGAATTTTAAGCATTCGTTTCTTTCATAGCAAATTAAGCTTGAAAATATTGAAGTGCTTATTTTGTAGATGTTTTGACTGTATGTTTTTTGGGGGGTTACCTTATTCCCACACACAGATTGACAAAAGGCTAAAGTGTCTGGAGCGCTGTCAATCTCTGGAAGAGATCCAGCGCCTCTTTGAGTCATCAGACTTCGACTCGGTGGTACATCTGCTGCAGCCCACCCTTAATTATGGGAGCAGGAGCAAACCTCTGGAGTTTGTGAGCTCAACACCGGAGCGTCCCGCACAGTTGACGTTACTGCAGGTTAGACAAACTACAACAATATCAGTGAAATCGCTAAACGATTTGAAATCCGTAATTATTTGTAACCCTATGTCCTAGAACTCACTATT
The DNA here is from genome assembly GCA_015107715.1 of Tylochromis polylepis. NCBI lineage: Eukaryota > Metazoa > Chordata > Actinopteri > Cichliformes > Cichlidae > Tylochromis > Tylochromis polylepis. Next base: position 11,770 of record VVHJ01019232.1, read on the forward strand.
GAAGCTGCAGGACTACCAGCAGTGTTTGGAGTGCAGCGAGCTGGCTTTGAATGAAGCCCTGCAGCAGCTCAACTCTGCTCCAAGCAGCTCTCCACCTAGCAAGGAGGAGTGGGTTAGTACCATTGTGAAGCTGCTAGACGGCATCGAGGTCTGCTTCAGTAAAGAGGCGGAGCTTCTGAGTAATGTCCCCCACTTCTCTAGTATGGCTCGACTGGCAAACAACCTAATCCAGGTTCAAAGAGAGTTTCTGTTTGTCTTAAGTAACTCTTTAATTCACGCAACAGTAAGATACAGATACACTTAATTTTTAGATTGCTAATTTATTGCATTGTTTGTTTGCGTTTCAGCTGATTGATCTTAGCATGACCATTTCTGATGATCCCAAGGAGCCCTTTTTCTTCTCAGTCCTACCTTGGATTATCCTGTATCGCATTATCAAGCACGAAGAGGCTGCCTTTGACTGCATGCTTCGACAGCATATGTCTGTAGGGGATGATGAAGGTTTGTTGACTTCTTGCTTTCATGCTTTTTAGTTTTCCTTCAGTGTACTGTATATGCCATGTCAGTTGTTATACTGAGTGACACTGAAGTCTTCATTTTTAGATGACTCAGACACTCCCATGCTGCCCTCTTCGCTGATGCTTCTGAACACAGCCCACGAGTATCTTGGCCGTCGGTCCTTGTGCTGCAACTCAGACGGAGCCCTTCTCAAATTTTTTGTAAGTTTGTTAACTACTCTCTGCAAATGCTACAATCACACTAAAAAAACAAAGTAATGTACAGCCTACATGTCAGTTTTAAAAAATGAAATAATAGGTCTTGTTTGGTGCAGGTGAGAGTTTTGGAAAAAGAGTTTGCAGCCTCTACTAGCAGTGACTCTCACCCCTACAAGGAGGAGTTGGAAATGGCCCTGGAACAGTGCTTTTTCTGTTTATATGCCTACCCCAGTAAGAAGAGCAAGGCCCGCTACCTTGAAGATCATTCATCTCCACAGGTTATACAGATGCTTAAAACACTCTGCTTGAATTAATGTGTTATAGTTTGTTGTTTGATCTACAAGTGACTCTTCCAAGCAGAAGTTAATTAATTCAATGACATAGTCCAAAAGTCAATATCTGAAGAACAGGCAGAATTGCTGAGAGGTAACTTAAGGTCGGACTATTTTGTGTGATTTCCCAGCGGTATTGACAAACGTGCATAAATAGTGAGTTGTTTAGCTGAGGGCTGATGACTCAGACAAGCCCGCACGACACACAGAACAAGTCTGCTATATCCATTAATGTTGTTTTGCTGGTGAGGAATACACTTCTGATGTCACTGAAATAAATTGCGCTTATGAAAAAGCGTTAATGGCACTGATTCAGTGTGTGAGGAAAAATGCAAACACATTTAGATTAACGACTTACCAGCAGAATTGTGGTTTGTGGGGCTTTGGGCTTTTACTGTAATTTGGTGAAATCGTCTTTGAGTAACTCACAAGATAATGAAATATTTAGTATATAACAGCGTGATACTTTATTGCTTTGTCACTGTAGGAGATGCTTGACAGAGTTCTTTGTGAGTAGTTACATTTGATTGAAAATAAAGAGTCAAAGGGAGTGAAAAAGGTAAACTCGAGTTATATTGTAAGAGCTAAAGTGATTCAAAGCACTCAGGAGGTTTGTGTGTAAAGTACCCGACGTCTTGTATTTTTGTAGTGCTTGCATTTAGCCACTGGGTGGCGTCATTCCCACAGTTGTATGTCAGTGCTTTTCAGTGGCTGGAGTCCTAACTGTACAGTGTAACTCATGAAAGAATAGTCTTCTTGGGAACTTTTAGCAGTAATTTGCTGGAGCCATGTATGTTACACAGATATTAATTTCCTGTGGTATTACTCTGCTTTAAGGTTGAGCTTCTGTGGAGTGATGCTCTCTTCATGTTCCAGTATTTCAAACCAAAGTCGCTGCCTGAGTTTGACAGCTATAAGACAAGCACAGTGTCTGCAGAATTGGCCAATTTGCTGAGGAGGTTTGCAAGCATCGCCCCCCCAAGTGACTCTCCCGTCCTCACAATGGATGAAGTGGCAGCCTACATTGAGGACTTGACAGAAAAGGTCAGTTTGCGGGGCCACAGTGAAGATGTGAGAAGTACCAGTGTTCTCACATCTGAAGTACTCAGATGTTATAAACAGGGTCTTCCTTGCTAGAATTTTTTTTTTTTTTAATATTTTTTTTACGTCAGTAACAATCATGTCTAGTAAAGATTTTTTTTTTTGTTTCTCTCTTTAAGGCCCCATGCCTTCCCGAGGGCAGTGCTCCTGCACCTCCGATCATCAATGAGATATACTACCTTGTGGCGGACTATCATTTTAAGAACAAGGAGCAATCCAAAGCCATCAAGTTCTACATGCATGACATATGCGTTTGTCCCAACAGGTAGCTCATTGCACATGGTAGTCCCTTTTTTGTTCTTAATGTTTTAAAGTGACAGTTTACTTTAATTTTTGTTTGAAAAAAGCACAGAAGTGGATGTGCAAAGGAATTGTTTGTATTTGTTTGTTTTTATAAAATATAACATACTCTTAAGTGCAGTGCGAATACTGAAATGTTTTTCCTCGTCTTGCTTTAGGTTTGACTCCTGGGCAGGTATGGCTTTAGCAAGGGCCAGCCGTATCCAAGACAAGCTCAACTCCAACGAGCTGAAAAGCGACGTTCCCATATGGAAGCACTCCCAGGCAGTGCTTAACTGCTTTAAGAGGGCCCTGGAGATCGACAGCTCCAATCTGTCATTGTGGATTGAGTATGGTACCATGTCATATGCACTGCATTCGTTTGCTTCACGGCAGCTCAAACAGTGGCGCAGTGAGCTTCCCCCTGAGGTGGTTAAACAGGTGAGGCTTGCTCTGATATGTAACTCACCTGTGTTTC
>VVHJ01019237.1:14134-36453 GCA_015107715.1 Tylochromis polylepis
GTGTCTCAGGCCACCTTCCACACGCCGTTCAGTCAGCTGGGTCAGAGCGCCGAGGGCTGCTCCTCCTACACCTTCCCCAAACTCATGGGTGCTGCCAAGGTACACACACACACACTTGTTTTCATATCTTAGTGAGGACATCTCATTGACATAATGTTTTCCCTAAACCTAACCATAACCTAATTGTAACCCTGACACTAAAACCACATTTTGAGTCTCAAAAATGCCTTCAAACTCGTGGGGACCAGGATTTTGGTCCCCATAATGCGGTCGGTCCCCACAAGTATTATAAATTTCAAATTTTGGTCCTCACCAAGATAGAAAAACCGGTACACACACACTCACACAGGTCTGTCACAGAAGCGGTGCTGATAACGCTGTTCTGGATTTCAGGCTTCAGTGATATGAAAGCTGCCCCCTGCTGGTAACCTGTGTACACTGTGGGCAGCTGTTAGGACTGATGACACATTTCTTTTTCTTTGATTTCATGTGGCCTCATTTTTAGTTACATTTGACAGCATTTAAATCTTTGGACCTAAAACCATCACCGTTAGTAAAACAGGACTGTAACCGTGGTAACACTGAGGCTTTAGTGATGTGACGTGAGTATCTGCTGGTTGATGGTTGGACCTAAAAAGAGGACATCGCCTCTGGAAGAATGCTGCCACCGACTCTGGTCATGGATCAGAACATCAGACGGCTCAGTGTGAATGTGATCCAGCTGTTGTGGGCAGATGTGCACCGTCTCTCTGCTTCTGTGTTCAGGCCAGCGAGATGCTGCTGTTCAACAAGAAGCTGACGGCGGTTCAGGCCTGTGAGCTCGGTCTGGTCACCGAGGTTTTCCCCGACAGCAGCTTCCAGTCGGAGGTCTGGACTCGGCTGAAGGCCTACGCCAAGCTGCCCCGCAATGTAATCACACACACAGAGTACACTTACTCGAGTACTCCACTGCTTTAAAGTACTTACTGTCCTTTTAGGAGCTAGCTCTGAGGTAAACCCAGAAACTGATCTCTGTGTATAAAGTACTTCCACCTGGGCTACAAAAGTATTCGGTCACTGGATACTTTCTTATTTTGAGTAATTTTACTTCAGAGTGAAGTAACAGAGTGACGGCTGTGTCTGCAGAGAAACGAGTCGGCTTAATGTGACCTCTGACCTCTCTGTCTCCGCCTCTCTTTCAGTCTCTGGCTCTGTCCAAACAGCTGATCCGCTCGATGGAGAAGGAGCGCCTTTACGCCGTGAACGACGCCGAGGTGGAGCGCCTGATGGAGCGCTGGACGTCAGACGAGTGTTTCAACGCCGTCATGAGCTTCTTCCAGGCCAAGGCCAAGCTCTGAGGGAGAGGGCGAGGAAGAGGAGGCGTGCCTGATGATGAAGATGATGGTTTTTAATTGTACTGTTGTAGAGTCAGTTAGATTATATGATGTTTCGTGACCAATCACAGCTCAGGATGAGGCGCCGCAGACGGACTCCATGACAACAGTATACGGAGGCCTGCGTGCTTCCCTTTAGTCTGAGCGCCACCTGGCGGCCGGGGTCGGGAGGTGCACGGTGTGAGCAGAGGGTCTGAGGTTCTGGCAGCAGGTGGATGGATTCATATCAGTGAATTAAAGCTGCCGGCGCTCCTGTGTGGAGCTCACAGTCCTTCTGTCTGTAGCTGATGTTTTACTGTAACGTTTTAGAAGGAGGCTGGAGGAGTTTCAGTCTGAGTCTGAGCTGTGGGAACCAGCCTGATGGACCAGCTTCATTCAGTTTTTACATCGTGGTGCTTTCACTGTGCTCACTGCTGTTTAAGTGCCTTCAACACTCTGTAACCTGCTGCTCGGCGTTCTCCGACGTCTGTCTGTTGAATAAATTCATAATCAATCACTCAGCGAGGTCGTCTTCTCTGTAAATATTCAGTTTGTGTTTATGGGTGTTTAAAAAGGAGCCTTTACTCTATAATGTCCTATAAATGATTCATGGATTCGTTCTTGTAGCGTGCTCCCCAGCCTGCCTCTGGGCTCTCCCCTACAGAGGGCGCCATGCTCGGTCATTCAGGAGAAGCTCAGAGTAGAGCTGCTGCGCCACACTGGCCTCACTGGAGTGTGATGGGCCGAGCTGAAAAGCAGGACGAGTCAGACGAATTATTAGAAAACGAGGGTTTATTTAACCCAAGACGTTATAGTTACAGAAACGACAAGTGTCAAGCTCATAAAAGGTCAAAGAAACAAGACTGAACTCGGGCAAACGCTCGCCCAAACATAGCTGTCCTCACAGTAGTGACGGCCCATTTGAAGCTGACCAACGCACTGTGCCGAGGCTTGGTTTGGCTGAACAGAGTCACGTGACCAGTGACGTCCGAAGCTTCATTCGGCACGTCACTGCTTCAGCGCCTGTTTAATGGTTTATAAGGAGCTGATTCATCGGCGGGATTTGTGCTGTGATTTTGTGCGAGAGACAGCGAACCAGTGTGCGACATGATTAGAGAAATGGAGCCAGGAAGAGAGGACGCTCTGCCTATTCCAAAATAAAAGCCAGTGCTCCCAGCTCTAAAATGTACATAAGAAATACACAATATATATAGTTATAATTATAGAGGTTATAGTATATTACATATAAATGTACCTGTCCACTGGTTAATTACATAATCAGGTGGAGGCAGGGACCTCACAGCACAAGACACCAATTATAAGGTTGTGTTGTGCATTGTTATATATAGTGTTTGGATTTTTTTATTATTAAAAAAAAACTCTGTATAATGAAGCAGTTCATTATAAGTTGTAGATTCAAGCTGCTCTTCATATTTTTGGCCACCAGATGTCACCAGAGAGGACTGTGTTGAAAAGCTTTGAGTAATGAGCCGTTTTTCAATACAAGCTTCAGTGCTTCAGAAAGTGTCATTTGGCCATCACTACCTCACAGGAAACGACACACAAGGGTGTCTGTAATGGCTGAGCAGACCACTATAACACAACAGGGGTAGCTAAACACAACACAATTACCAACCACAAAAACAACACAGTACAGTCCAGTTTGTTAATGAACTAAACACCAAAGAAGAAAATTACACTAAACTCTGAATTCTAATATTTAGTTAAATACAAAAGCTTGTTTAACTAAAGAAAATACACATTCTCCCCCCTCCAGCAGGAAGTGGTAGTGCAGTCCAGTCATCCCTCTATGTATTTAAGTGCTCTAAGCCCCGCCCACCATCTTTTGTTTGGCAACTCCCAGGGATCAGGGTAAGGTAAGGAACCAGTAAAAGAAACAAGGATTAGTCACAATCACAAACTATAAATAAGAAATGAATTGGTATAAATACATAAGTAAACTAACTGTATTTAAACCAATCAGTAAACTTACTGCCAACTAAAGTGTGTCACTGCGTTTAGATGAATGAATAAATAAAAGCACATAAGAGTTACCGACTGTAGACTGTGGCCACGGGTTTGACCATCACATGGAGGTCAGTCTGCAGAGAGGTCTGTGAGCACAGCCTGGATGGACAGACGGGCGGATGGTTGATGGAGCAGTCATTTGATGGATGGAGTGTTGTTGGATGGATGATGGTTGGATGGCCGGTCCCTAGCGGACACTGACGGCTGTGGTCACGAGCGAGCGGTCTGTAGCCGTGTGCTCGTGTGGGCAGCAGCAGCTGGGACGCTGGAGCTCGGTGAGCTCGGCTTTCAGATTGTGTGTGAAAGTAAAAGTGGAGCATCTGGAACATCTGGGCGCACGTTTAACCCCGCTCTGCTCTGAAGCCTGAGCAGGAAGCGAGGCTCGCTCCATCTCTCTGAGTTGTGGCCTCTGCAGGTCGCCGTGCTTAAATTCCGTTGTTGTCATGTTTAACAATGGCGTCCTGAGCTGTGGGGCGTCCTGTGGGGGTCTGCGGCGGTCTTTTAGCTCTTATTTATTTCTGACGGACGTCACAAGTTTTATCTTTGCTCTGAAGCATGCCAGAGTCTGCAGCCTCCCCAGAGCCACGAACCACCGACGTATAAATCTCAGCCCACCGCCTGGAGCTGAGAGGCAGGAGGCAGTGGATGAACCCGTCTCTGCTCTGACGAACAACACGGCGCTTTTACAGCACCGGGAGCGCAGGAGGAGCGCAGGGGGGAGGAGGCGGGAGAGGAAACCACTTCCAGAGATAAACCGGCCACATGTGCAGCTTCTCTGCAGAATCACTTTCACTGTGTCGAGTCCCATTTACATAATAATGTGAGGGAATGATGAGAGTCCTGCGCAGGTGGGACTGATTTCCCTCAGTAATGGATGTAGGAGAAGAAGACATCATCATCTGACTCTGAGCCTTGTTCAGAAATCTCTCAGAGCTGTGTTTGTTTCTAACAGCACGAATAAAAATCCCTCATATGCTTTTATTTTGATTATTTTTGGTCCATTATTTGTCCTGAAATGTTAAAATCTGCTCCATGAACGCAGCAGTACACACACAGAGGCCACAGCCAGCAAATATCTGTCCCATAAGGCATTACGATAAACCTGCGTCCAACTTTAAAGCAGGACTCAGTCAAGTTTAAATCATCAGGCTTAAAGTTAGCTTTATTAGGGGCGTGGCCTCTGTGACTGACAGGTGGATGGTGACGCAGGTGACTGTAGCCGCTAGCTGTCTGCTAGCTTCACCTTCAGCGGGACCTCTGGACGTGTTTGTGCTGCTGGAGCCTTTTAATGACATCATGTGACCAATAACATGGCTGCTGTGAGGTCACTGTGTTAAAAGAGCGTCCACGGTGTGTTAAAGGCCTCCTGCTGAGGGAAGTGTCTGACCCTTTAGCTAAAGAAGCAGAGTGGTTTGTGAGACTGTGAGTCTTTATTAACAAAGTACTGGAGCATGCAGGTTAAAGTCTGTGAGAGTAAAAACAGTAAAAACGTTGTAACCTTTTGTCAGATTTATTAAACTCGAGTTTCTTTAATGCACTTCTCAAACTGCTGATCGAATCCAGCTGCTCAGATTTATCGCAGCGCGTCTTCAGAGGATTTTCATTCTAGGGGGACGGTCGTGTGAGATTACAGTTCGGGGAACATTTACTCCGTCAGGGTCCGATCACGTGCGCCTCCACATCCTTTAAATCTTCCTGCAGACGGGGTTGGTGCTCGTGGAGCGGCCGCTGTGTGGCCTGCCGGGGTTTGGACGCATCCTTCACATGAAATACTAGACGGGCGAAAAACCAGCTGCCCACTCGGCACTTCCACCATCCGCTCGTCTCCTTCCTTCCCCGTTTTCCTTCCGTTTCCCTGTCTTGTTCTCAGGCCGCAGCTCCACCCTGTCAGGGTTTCCCTCGGCTTCTCTCCGTCAGCTCATGTTCATCCACAGTTTCACTCGGTGTTTCTGAGAAGTCACATTTCTGAAGCAGCAAACGCAGACGCACTAAAGCTCAGAGCAGCCTGCAGACATCTCTGAAACATCAGAGAGCAAATACAAAAATCTAAACGCACAGTGACAGGTGGAGTACAGGTGGAGGAGTACACACACAGACTAAAACTGCACGTACACGAGCACAGAGGAATGAAAAAGACCCACAAATGGCTAAAAACAGACACCAAATCACCAAACTGCTGCTGCTGATGGAGCGATGATGTCACAGAGGCTGGAAGGTTACGGGCTGTTTGGTTGGCAGCGCCTGCTACTTTTTGGACCAATCACAGGGCAGAGGGTGTCCTGTTAGATCATGTGATCACACTGGATTCATAACCTCAAACTTACACCGAGGTGATGATCGTACCTCCAAGTCTGAGCCCACATCCGCTGGACAGCAGGTTGTAGTCGAGGGGGAGGATCAGGGAGGCGGAGCTTAGACTGCTGCCCCCTGCAACCTGCACCTGGATAAAAGGTAGAGGTGGGTGGATGGATGGGAGGGTGGGTGGATGTGTATTCAGCATTCAGGGAAACGCACAGACTCTGTAACCGTAGACTGGTGAGCTGTGAGGAGCCAATCACATGAGCTGGATGACTGGCGCTCCCCGAAGGGACCAATCATCAATCAGTCGCTGTGACGCGGCCCACTGACCTGCCACCTCCATGAAGGAGGTCATGTGACCGGTTTGGCAGGATTACCCAAAAAACCCAAAGTAGAGTCCAATGAAAATAGTCCCAGAGCTGAGGCTGATCTGCATCCAGGAATTATTTTGGAAGAACTCTTCACCGCTGTGAGAGGACGAAACTGAACATCTGGCACAAATCCATGTCACAGTCAAATGAGAAAACTGGGAGATGCTCTCATGATCCAGATGTGCTCGTAGATCCAGGGACTCAGGTGGAGGTCAGCAGCGTCAGCTTCAGGAGCTTGTTGTGGTTCTCCGTCTGCCTTCAGTCAGTGATCTGTGACACCAAGCCTAACCAGGTAATACCAGTGTGGTGTTTCTGGTTTCTCAGACATGGAACAAAGAAAAGAATCATTCTGACAAACATCATAAACTGTTCACACGTTCTCCAAAAACCAGCTCTGATTAAACTCTAAAACAAACGATGGCTTCGACCTCTGAAGGTCACCTGAACTCACGTTCTTCAATGATAATGACAGAAGTGATGAAACCAGCTGAGTTCAGTCAGCACTGATAATTAAAGAGCACGAAAGGACGCTTCTCAGTTTGATGTGTTTGAGCCTTCTGCAGCAGCGTTACTGGAGGATTGTGGGAAACCTGCACGGGCCTGCAGACTAAGGGTTTACTCACCAGCCTCATCCACAAATATGAGTGTAAACACTACATTCAGGAAAATGTGATCTGAATATTAAGTGATGATGAAAACATCAGAGATGTCCCTGAAGAGTCACAACCATCGGGTGAGTGTGAGGCTGTGATGGACGCTCACATCCGAGAGCTGAACCATGGTAAGAGTCATCCATCGTCATCTCAGTGATGAACTAGTTATAGTCAAACTAGCACAACTGTCAGACTCTTCATCCCCACAAACAGCTCAGAAACGCGGATGTGTAGCTGCAGCTTCATCAAGGTTCATACAGCAGCAGGATCCATGTGAGCGCTCCCAAAGACAGAGAGTCAGTGGACTGGTTCTTACATAGCACTTCCTACTCTCCCCGATCACTCAAATATATACAGCATGTCTCATTCATCCATTCATACAAGCACTTTTATCTGTTTAAATTTAACACACATTCACACTCTGATTAATGCATCAGAGGGTAACGTGGGGCTAGAGTCGTGCCCAAGGACGCTTAGCATCCAGACTGGAGCAGACAGGGATCAAACCACCAACCTTCCTGCTCTACCTCTGGAGCTACAGCCACGTGAGGCTCATGCATCTGAACAAACAACATTATTACAGATAATTCAGCCTATTAATTATTACTGGTCAGAACTAAGCATGAAGTCACAAAATCTTCATTCATGCCCCTCAGACAGCTGCACGAACCGATGAAAGGCAGCAGGTACTCGTGTAACAGCTATAAACTCGTTCATTTAAATCCTACGTTTCTCTAATAAATGAGACAAAGTACCAAACTCACGAGCAACAGCTCTCTGGTTGTTGTTCGTGAGTTCGTGCTTGGATGGATGGATGGAGGGATGGATGGAGTAATATATTGTTGTGCTGGGAGTGCTGTTGATTTCCAGCATGTTCTGAGGACTCCTGGCACCAGCAGAGGGCAGGCGTGTGCTGTAGCTGTGTAGTGACAGAAAAAGAAAAAGAGCCGTCGTCTCCTGAGCTCCGTCTGTTTTTCTGTATTGGACTGTTACAGTACAATACGGACGGACGGACGGATGGACGGCCAGTCTGAAAGAGAAATGAGAAGATGAAGTTAAACTGCTGCAGAAGACAGCTGAGCTCGCCGACCTTTGACCTCAGTATCAGCAGAGTGAAGCCTCTGCTCGGCTCTATAAAGCGCTCACTGTGAGACTTTGTGATGCTTTGAGGTGACTTCCTGACCTGACTCTGAATCTGTCCACATCCACGGGAGGATGGAGGTTATCCACAGAGACTCACACAGAGTCTATAGGATGAGCTCGCTCACTGAACCAATCAGATCGATGCATTTCTAGGTTGAGTTCCTCCAGAGTTTAATGGGGGCAGAGGATTAAATTTCACAGCTGAAGAAAGAAAGCAGAGCTGGATTTACCTGACGTGGCCTCTGAGCATCAAATCAGGACAGAGAGGAGGAGGAGGAGATAAGAGTCATTGATTCATTGATGAAGAACGAGAGAAAGGGCGGGGGCGGGGGGTAACGAGCTGGGAAAGCAGAGATGGTTTTGCTGGAGGGAAGAAAACAAAATGAGAAGCGAGGTTGACACGAGGCGTTCCATAAAAACTAATAAATCATAGATTTTCTTCTCAAAGGTTTAAACAGACGTGAGCTGAAGGTGAGCTTCAGCCAGCACAGACAAACGATACAATCAAACAGTAAAAACTAATAATAAACACGTCCAGAGCCCGACCATCAAAGGACAGGAAGCAGGGTGGACTCAGTGTGGGGCGACACACCGACCAGCAGCTCGGGGTCCTGAAACCTCGGGCCCACCGAGGATGAAGAGGACGAAGAGTCCAGGAAAGCTGAGAAGAGTCGGCGGTCCTCTGTATCTGCTCCCAGCTGAGCGTCTTCACTTCTTGGTGTGAAAGAGAAAGAAAACCAAACATTTATAACATCACCCCGATCCTTCTGGTCACCCGTGTAGTTTCTAACACGGGCGTGTTCGGAGGCGTGCGAGTGGTTCACAGATCTGTTTGTCTCCACATGTGATGTCTGCGAGTGTTCGGTGATCCAGCGCCTCTGTGAGTCTGTGACGGGAGCGCCTGATTATTCCCGTCACGTCGTCCTCCCGCGCAGACCTGATTGGGGTCTTGGTGTCGGACAGGTTTTCGGCGACCTCGCCGAGGACACGCCGGCTGTGTTCTCGCATCAGAGAGCCTCCTCCCGCCGGAGATCCTCGCCTCTCTCTGCAATCAGCTCAGCATTTACATTCAGATGACTGCGCCGAGCCGCTGGAATGTAAATTTCCTCAGAGATCAGCTGGGGACTCATGCGCCGCCTCACACCTGTCCTCACATGACATTTCCAAGTTGGCCTGAAAGTCTAATCACCAGGATTTAATCACATCCGCTCCGTGTGGAAATCTAAATATTCATGCAGCTCTGCAGCGTGAGCTGATGGAAATAGATGTCATCTTCCGACCTGCTGACCTTTCTTCCAGCTAGCACCAGGCCGGAGCTCCTGCTGCTGTGCAAACATCTGGAGCTGTGCTCTCTCTGTCTGAGGCTTTTATGCTCATCTCCCTATGAGTGATTCTCATTGGTTTAATGTCTGAGCCCTGTGTGCTCCTAATACATGGAAGAAATCCAATGAGCCGAGAAGACCTGAAACATGGATGCAGTGATTTTAACCCTCTGTGGATCTCATGTTGACCAAATCACCAACTTTATTGATTTTACATCTGCTTATCTTCACTTTCACGTGTCTGTTAATTAGTGCACACTAACAGGATAGTAAAACACTGACCTCATGAATGTGAGACCTGAGCTCTCGGCTCTATAACTCAGTGATGCACGCAGGGTCCAAGTCTGACATCTGATTTCAGTTTTCTCCTTCTTCAGCTGAGTAAAGACAAAGAGCATAAATGTTGTATGGCTCGTTATCCTCGTGTGCGTTTCTGCCTCAGTAACCTTTAAACCTGTTTATTTATTCTCTGGGTTTAAATCCAGAAATCAGCACATCTCTGTGCTTGTGAGACTCGTGTGTTACGTTCAGAGCCAACATGTGGGCGGGACAAAGGATGAACACCTGGTCGCCCTAGTCGTCCCTCACGGCAGCCGCGTTATTGGTCACATGATGTCATTAAAAAGGCTCAAACGCGGCCCAGAGTCCAGTTCAGGTGAAGCTACAGCCACCTGTCAGTCACAGAGGCCACGCCCCTAATAAAGCAAACTTTAATCCTTCATACGGTTTAAACAGGTGAGCTATAAAAGCATCCTCCCCCAGCGCATCGACTCACTGCACCATCTTGTGGTTCAAAGAGGTATTACATGAGAGTACAACCAGCTGTGTTTCACTTCAGCTGATATCTCTGCAGCACATCAGTCGCACGAACACGTCACAGCTGCTCTGCTGATGTTTTCAAGTGTACCTGAGCAGGTGTGTCGTTGAGGCCTGTAAGAGGGCCGGAGGCAGGAGCCTCGAGCTGTGATGGCGGCAGGTGTAAGCTCACTGTCTGTGTAACAGACCTCATTAAGATTCAGGAGGAGGCACGGCTCGCCCCGGAGTGACTCCTCTCAGCGATCAAACCCACTGACCCGCCCCGGCGTGCGGGGGGAGGCGGCTCTTCTGGTCGGCTGGCTTTATTGCGCTGTGGTTTGGTTCGCAGCGCAGCATCAAAGCTGTTACCCAGAAACTGGAGGAGCTGGAGGCGTTTTCACTGCTGCTTCATTTCCACACTGTTTAAACTCCCGCTCATCACTACATCCTTTAAATGCTGCTGATTTACCCGCTGACCTCTGACCTACATCTGAAAGTAAACGTTGGAAAAGCTGTAAATTCATCTAAAATCAACAAAATAATTGGTGATTGTTCCGACACTGATAAAACCTCCCAAGCACTGTCCCGGCACACTCTCAGGAGACGCACCGCCCGAGGTACCCACGGAAACCTGAACGTTTCACACATGTGTGACACCTGAGTGCTTCCTGTCCCGCCCACAGATCACAAGGACTCGCTGCCTTCCCGGGTCGGATCAAAGTGACCGAACTGTTACCGGCAGAGGTTTCACACTTCCTCACGCTCCCACAGTGGGAAAGGGCAAAGTGTGCAGCGACCTGAGGAGGACTCCACCCACTCCCAGTCTGGTTAATTAAACATAGTGACAGCAACATAAGATGCTCTGTGGCAGAGACACCTTCTGTACTATATTCTAATTCTGTGGTCTGCACATTTCTGTGGGTGTTCTGCTACTAGAAAGTGAATTTCCCAGAAGGATTACTACAGTTCTACCTATCCACCTGACTGATGGCATACGATGCTTCACACAGAAAACGTGTGTCAGAGAGGCCAGTAAGGTCTTAACTTTAGTTTAAGGATCCAGAGTATTAAGTCTGCGATGAATAAGTTCCTGCGGTGAGCTGATGGAGCGCTGATGGAGCGTGCTGTAACTGAGACCGGTTGGTTTCACAGCTCGTGGACTCTGGACTTGTCTCCGCTCTGCGGATCGTCCACTCGGCTCACTTCAGCTCATTCTGGTCGTTTTGTTTTCCGGTCCCAGCGCTGACACCTGTGCCGAGGCGTACCTGGCTGACCTGTGCAGATGTGACCCCGCCTCCCGTCGGACCGCCCCCCAGACTCCTTCATCAAAGCCGATTCGGCGAGTTCACGTGGCTTCTGAGGGTGGCTGCAGCCTCCATGGGGTCGCCCCGGGAGACGAACTCTCTGAGCGTTTGAAGAGGACAGAGGTGTTTCATTTCATCTGTCATTCAGTCCCTGCATTAGCAGCGGGCGCCCGCTCTGCTGTGTATGAGCGACATTTACATTTAACACAGTTTGTGACCTACATACAGACTGCAGAGGGAGAGAGGTGGGTGAATGCCAAAGAGGAGGAGATGGAAGCTGAAACAAGGAAAGAAAGGAAAACTAAATGAAACGGATCGAGCTCTCAGTGCCCCCTGCAGGCTGACTGTGAAACATTAACGCTCTCCTGTGCAGCACGAGCAGGGCGGCGTACACCATCCACCTGAGCCTCCCCGCTCTCTCGTCTGCTCTGTGACACAAAGCACAAACATTTCCTGGGTTTAGTTTTTAACTTTCACACCCAGGACGACGGTGAAGCCCCACCCACTCCAGGTGCCTCCTGCTGTGGGTGTGGCTGACGTCACATTTCAGCAGGTACAAACATACGGTTTACCTGCACGGTGAAACGTGATTGGTCAATAGAAGGTGAACTAAAGCAGAGCTGTTGTGAGAGCATACGCTGTGTGATCGTTGTCGTCTCCAGATCATGTTCGTACTGTGAGTCAGAGGGGATGACAACAAAGGCTAACAACTGATTGGCTGATGAACTCTGAGATCTGGAACTGAGTGACACAAACTGAGACGATGGTTTAAAATAGCTGCGTGGACCTAATGGATCATGAGGCGTGCACGTGTGTTACTTAACAGCAGCAGCTTGCTAACACTTAGCTAACGGTTAGCTAACATTATAGCTGTTATTCCCTCTGTGGGCGTGGCATTAGATCATGGCTGTGCTGGTGTACACCTGGAAGGCGTGATGTAGCGATATGTACCACAAAACGTAACTCTTAATGAATTCAGACTTGAGGAGCTTTCTGTCTCAGTGGTAAAAGAGGGAGACCTTAACCCTCCGCATCAAAAGGAGGCAGCTGACGTGGTTCAGGTATCGGACTAGGACGCCTCCTGAAGGAGGTGTTCTGGGCATGTTCTCACAGGAGGAGGCAGACCAGGACACACTGGTCAGGCTGCTGCCCCTGTGACCTGGCCCCCGACTCATGCTTTATTAAAGGTGGTGCCTCCACTATTTATGACTTATGCTCCACCCTCGCCGCTCGTACACCTTGACGGCTTCTGCATGTCTTCAGTGGAAGAAGCACTCAGTGTTTCTTTTGTCTCTACAGGGTCAGAGTCCTCTAAGGTCGCACGATGACCAGCGAGCTCCACTCCAGAAGACGGAGAGCTGCAGGTGAAAGCTGCAGAGAAAGCTCACGGGTGGAGTTTCATTCTTCAGTCTTGTGTGTTTTGGGCGTAGTACTGCGTGGCAGTGGCGCTCTGTCAGGAGAGGCGAGGCAACAAGTGGGGGTCAAATCGTTCCCGCCTCCCTTTCTGTAAAAGTCACCGCATGTCGCTGCTGTTTGGTGCAAAGCTACGGTAACTTTAGCTTTTGTAATGTGCACGGCTTAAAACTTGCATGTGTGCATTGATGGTTTGGATGTTTCATGCTTTTAGAAAGGTGCTCACAAAGATTAGTAAAGCTGGACTAACGAGGCTTCTGTTACTGGCGGTGTGAGTAAATTGCTCGTTGTGAAACGGTGTTCTGAAGCTACACAATCAGCTTTCATTTAGTCGTTTAGAAGTTTAGGAAGTGGAAAATCACCAGTAAACCGTCCACATCAAGCGGCAGGTGCGTGGAAAGGTTTCCTGCTCTCTAAGCTGTGCTCAGTCACGCTGCGTCACTCAGGAATAATTCAGCCCTGTGATGCGAACATGCAAATTGATCTGCTTTTAAGCCCACCGGCTCGTTTGCTCTCTGCCCTGCACGGGTCGCCCGGCAGCTCTCAGACCCGCCTGATTGAGGTAAAAGCACATAAAAGTCAAACTGCGGGGGGATGACGTCCAAAAACATTCGCTTCATCTCCATAATGCATTACAGCCTTTTCTGCTGGCCACAGGAAGCACGTTAAAACGAGGCAGAGGGTCACAGAGCTGCCTCATTTCCATTATTCATCTTCATAAAAGCTCTCGGACCGCTGCCTCTGAGTTTGGGGAAGGAATGAGGGGAATGTTAAAAGTGTGCTCTCCTTCCTACTTATCTGATCACACCCACATCTGGTTACACATCTGCTTCTGTCTGAGGCAGCACTGATGGAGGCAGGCAGGTGAAGATGAGTGGGACGAACAGAGGGGGTCTTCATCGATGAAGGTGCTGAGTGTGGGTTACAGTACAGACCACAGTGTTGAGGATTATTTAAATACTTCTGAAGCCAGTAACAGTTTTCTTAATGAGAGGTACACAAGTACAAATACGCCACGAGAACTCTTCAATGAGCCGTGTGTTTACAAATGTCTCAAGTTTGATTCAACAGGAAGTTTCACGTGTTCAGGCCGAGTGTGTGTGTGTGTGTGTGTGTGTGTGTGTGTGTGTGTGTGTGTGTGTCTGTTGTGCTCTGGCTCTGCTGGATCTCCTCACAAACATCCCTGTGAGCTGGTTGTTATTCAGCAGTTTTGGGAACGTCACGAGCATCACCGCTGTGTTCTTGTCTCAGCGTGGACGATTTCAGTCACATTGAACGGCTCTGATTGGTCTGTTCGTTGGTTAAAGGACATTCAGTAAAGACATGAGCGCTGCTGCAAGCTGCCACACTCAGAGTGTTCGAGTTTGTGACGATGATTCAGAAAGAAAAGGATTGAAAACAAAGACTGGAAACTCTTTTTCTTTGTTGATCTGACTTACCGACCTTCATACAGCCACTCATGGCCTGCTCAGGGTTACTGTTGGGTTTCTGTTTTAGCCATGTGCTAACAGGCGCTAGCACTTAGTGGAACAGGATAGAGTTCACAAGGAGTCAAAAATGTTGTCTTTTCCAGCTGCTTCTCCAAACACGCAACAGTTTAATAAGAAGGAACCTGAAGCGGGCTAACACAGAGTTATGCCCATCTGGCTGTGGTCTGTGTCTGGGCAGGAGGTGGGGGTATCTGCTGATTAAGAAGACATTATGCTTTAACCATCCTGGGAGAGGTCCCTGTCATTCTGCCTGTTCAAAGGTCAAAGGTCAGTAACAGTGACTGAGGAGGTAGCAGAGATCTGCTGCATTGTTGTGGATGTCTGGGAGGTGACGGCTCGCTGAGGAGGCTCTGACGATTGAAGCATTTTGATGGTCTGCACGAGGCGGTCCGGTCACCGAGGAAGCTTTAGACGTCCCACAGGTGGCGCTGGAGGGGCCGGCTCTCTGGAGGGTCGAGTGCTTCCCGAGATCCTGGGAGGGAAGCAGATGGTTATTTGTGGCTCCGATCTCAGCGCATGTCAGTCAGTAAGGCGGCTCTAAGGGGCTGCCTCCATTTCCACACACGGTTCACCTGCTTCACACTCTCAGAGCTGCCGGTCAGAGCAGGATGAAGGTCTCCTGCTTCTGCCTCCATGAACGATCAACACCAGTTTGGGTTCACGAGCAGCGCTGAGAGCTGGGTGTGCTTCACACACCACCGCAGCCTGGACAGGTGTGTGTTTCCATGAGTGGGTGTGTGACGTTCATCTGAGCGTGTGACTGCGCTGGTAATGAGTGTGTGTCCAGATGTGTGTGTGTTGTGGTGAAGCAGCCCACGTCAGACAGCAGGATCTGCTGAGTCACGTCCTGCAGGCCTCCTGCCGTGTCTGTCTGTGTGAGGGGGGGCACACCGAACCGCTGAGGTCAGCAGGAGCCACCTGGCAGCTGATTGGACGGTGTGTGGTGGAGGCTGCCGGACTGCAGACCTCCTGGGGACTGATTCGGTTTCCGGCTGGTCGCCACGCTCTCCTGTAGTTGCCATGGAACCACCTGCTCCGAGCGTACAAAGTGTGACGCGGCAGGAAACGGAGAACGTTCACCTCCACAGTAAAAGTGCCCTACTGCTGCATCAGCACATTTCAAAATACAGAGCTTTTATTTTGAAATCTGCTGGGAGCCAAAACGAGCACACGGAGGATTTTGGTGCGACCAGAGACAAGACTTTCCCCCGAGGGAGGTCAGCAGCAGGTCGGCGTCCTGGGACTGAGTGTCAACCTCCACACAGGCACGAGGAGGAGCGCTGACGGAGCGAGCGTCAGACAGGAAGCTCGGCTGTGACTGCAGCAGGTTCACATCCTGTTGTGTGAATTGTGCGTTGTGTTTCAGCCTTTCTGTCAGCTCTGTGGTTATTGTGATCTCTGCCTCACTGGGACAGATGACAAACACTCGCTCGCTTCCTCTGCCCGACTTTTATTCGCTTTTATAATTTGTGTAAAAACCTTTTATACGTAAACCTGAAAGTCTGAAAATACCGTAGAGAGTTCCTGCTGTAAGCCGAGGACGAACATTTTATGGCTTTTGTGTGTGATGGTTTATTTTGTGTCTTTGTGGAATTTGGAGTCTAGAATTGTTGTCGACTTGTTTTTGTTTCAGTTCCCTTTATGGTAAGTTTGTGTGTCACACACACACGGCTGGCTCTGACGTGTGCCTCATCCTCCTGGATTTGTACCTTTATGAAGGTCGACGTTTCACTGGTTGTACTGGAATGAGCCTTTGTATGCCAGTGATGAACCTCTGGTAAACTCAGAGTGGTTGTACCGTGCTCGGGTACCAGGACCACGCCGTCTTTGCTTCGTGTCAGATCCACTCTGGGCAAACTTTCACTTTTTCACAAGTGAGCACGACGACCCTCCTGACGCGAGGCAGGAAGTGATGTCATGTTTGTGTGCTGCAGTGTGGAGACGTGGAGTCATCAAAGCGTGCCGGTACATCAGATGTGTGACGCTGCTGCGGGAAGCGAGTGTTTGATCTCTGCTGAGTCAGCAAAGAAAGTGAGCGCAGTCGACAGCTCAGACCAGGTGTGTGTGTGTGTGTGTGTGTGTGTGTGAGACCACATGACCTCACACGTGTTCTCAGCATCTGTGTGATCAGAGCAGCATCATCACTGATAATGAAGTTTCACAGCTGTGTGCCACAGTTGGTCTGTTTGTGTGTTTTTCCATCACTTGTTGTTTTTTCTGTAATTTTACTTTGAACTTTTTGCCTGTTTGGTGTCTTTGTCGAGGTGTTGTGTTTCTCGTCTAGTTTTAGGCAGTTTTTGTTCGTCTGCAGTTGTGTTGTGTCTCTTTTCAGGGTTTTTGTATATTTATGATAATGTGCTGTTTATGCTGGGGGGGGAGTTGTTGTCTTTTGTGCTCGTTGTGTGTCTTTGTGGTCGTTTTGCTACTTGTCTTGAAGTTTTTGTCTCTTTGTGATGTCTGAGCTTCTGATTTGAGGTCTTTAAGGTTGTTTTTGGTGTGTGAACACAAACATGTAAAAATGGGACCAGCGCGTCCTTCAGCAGTGACGGTTCACTACGTTCACAGAGGTCACTTTAGTACCAACATGTTCCACATTAGCCCTGCAACGGACCGATGACCTGTCCACGGTCTGCAACATCTCTCACCCTGTGGGACAGACCCCACCCCCCGCCCATCACTCTGAACTGGATGGGCAGAAGAAGATGGGTGGATGGACGGATGGGTGGCTGAATATTGGTCATCGCCTGTATTTCTGACACTGCCCCCTGGTGTAACGTGTGCTCTGAGCAGCAGCTCGGAGCCACGCTGAGACCTGGTTGTTTCAGGGAGGGGTTGTGGGGTGTTGAGGGTGGCGTGAAGACGTCTGGTGTGCGATCAGTCACGGTGGGCCACCCGAGGCCAAAAAGGCCGGCCTGACTCACACATGCCTCAGCGTCAGTAAAAGTGTGATGCACAGTGTAGCGGCTCAGAGTCCCGTTTGATCTCATGAAGCCATCAAAGACCTGGATGAAAGCCTCGACCTTGTTGTGGTCAGAGGGGAGGGCCGACACAGATGTTTCTGATCGTCTGTCCTCACCTGCTCCTCTTTACTCAGCTTCCCCTCTCTGACACAGCGAGCAGGAGAAAAACCACAGACGACACGAAGCAGAAGAAGAGACGCGATGGTTGGGCTGACAGATGTCTCGGGCTGAAGAGTAACGTCCTCAGAGCTGAATGGGCCTCTGTGGAGTAACTCGTCCTCTGGAGGTCCCAGTTCGCGTCCCACTCGAAGCGTGGCTATAACCCTGAATCCACAGAGGATCATCATCAGAGACTGTAGTTACGAGACTTGGTTATCAGGCTGTAAACAGCGTCTCACACACATACCTGCTAATGATTGTCGCGCCTGCTAGTTACAGTTAACCACGCGGCAGCCATGTTATTGTTCAGATGTTTGCATTAAAAATGAGAGAAAATAAAAACAAGTAAAATTCGACTGATTGGAGGAATTTTTACAGGTTTTATCCTTCACGCTTCAGACAGATTTATTAGGTTAAACTTCTTTATGAAGCCTTTGTGTTGGCGGGCTGTGCAGACAGCCGCCCTCACAGGGACGTTAGAGACGTGTTTGGTACTTTAGGACTTCTTTAGGTTTGACATTCAAACTCGTTTCGTTCTTTAGTTTTTCAGTTTTTTACTAAAATACCTGCAGAGATGTGATTTTGTGGCCCATCCAGCGCCCGTTTTATGAATGATTAAACAACAGCTCTGAGCGTGAACGCTGGCTGAGGGTCATTAACCGCTGCAGGAGCCTGGGCTGCTGTAACAAACCTGCACACACAAACATTCACAGCGAGGATTCGCAGCTGAGCGTTAACAGGCCCGTGAAGCTCGGCCCGCTTCAAAGCCACGAAGGCGAGATCAAAAACTAAACCGAGGAGGAGGCGGACGCACCGACTCTTGACCCACCTCGGTGCGTCCTGAGGTCAGATGATGGCGCCGGTGTTTAATGGCTGACTCGTCCACATGGGCTCCTCTGACACTCACCTGCTGCGACCTCGCACCCTGTGCAAAGATGGCGAATGAGCACGTTTAGGTGCAGATGTGCTGCATTTGTATTTGTGTTTTCTGTGTGTTTGAAAAGCTTTGATGATGGACGAGTTTGGCCTCTCTGTGATTACTTTCTCTTTGGTCTTTGCGGTCTATGATGCTCATAAACAAACTGTAACGGAGGAGAATGTTTCATACGTGTTACATAAAATCATCAAGAGATGGAAAGCTGGGTGTTAAAGGGAGTCATCAAAAATGCATCATATTACATAAACGCCTCTCAAATTACATGTGAGGATGAATAGTCCAGCACGCGGTCGTTAAACGAGCGCTTACAAGCAGAGAGCTAAAGATGGCTCTGCAGAGAGCGAGCAGGCCTGAGGAGGAGCCGCTCTGCAGCGAAACCTGTGGACGGACAGCACACGTGTTCGCCGCTCTGAAGTGCACGCAGCATAAATAGGACGATACGTTAAACAGAAAAACCAAACACTGGGCACGATGTGACGTTTCCAACAAAGGCTGTTTGTGCAAAGCAGCAATTAGAGGCGACGACAGGCTCAGGTTCCACAAACAGAAACGCCTCCTTTGTATAACATGTCTGCCTCACGTCACACAAACACACACGCGTGTGTGCGTCTGCAGAGCGCGCAAGGATCCGAGCGTTCAAACTCACGCGCTCAGCTTGTGCAGAGTCACCTGAAAAGGTCGCGTGAAGTAAGCCAGGTGAATTACTCTCATCGCTTCCTGTAAAGGGTCCAACAGTAAAGTGAAAGAGAAGAGTGTTACAGCCAAATCTGCCAGCTGTGAACGTAAAGTCAGGGAAAAGGACTACAACAACTTCTTACTGCTTTACAAACTAAAGTTTTCTTTAATAAAAGGTTTCTGTTTTTTTAAGAAAACGTGGTTGGTGTTGTCACTGTGTGCTGATGCCCACATTCCTCCATCAACAATAATGTAAACAGTGTTTGTGAATGAATTCATGGCTCCAAGCATGAAAACGCAGATTTGACTTCATTCGAATGATCCCATCAGTTGATGCAGCAGGTGAGTTATCTCCCCGCCTGCAGCTGTGCGGCTGTGCAGGTGTGGCGTGATTAAATCACTGAGCAGTGAGCGCGTGCTGCATCCTGATGGCGCGATCATAAATATAGCTCGCTGTGACACGCTACAGGCAGCGCTGACACGTGCTGGTCACATGTCACATCCTGTGTCTGTCTGACAGCGACGGGAAACGAGGACATGAAGTCATAAATCAAAGGAAGGCACCTGTGACTAAAACGCCTGAACTCTGAACGATTTTCAAAGATTTCTAACCTTCCAAACATGAAGGTCTGTGGACACGTTCACATCTGACATAACGATGGCGTCTCCCCGTTTGGTCCTCACACGGCGTGAAGTGCCACATGATGACATCAGCAGTTCACGTTAAAACAGACCGACCGCATCAGACGACCTCGAGCTCACGTATCACTGATGTCACCACGGCAACAGCAGCTGTCAGCCTGCACACACACACACAAACACACACACACAGTTGTTCATTACAGATGAATGTGGACAGAACAAAACCCCTTCAGGCTCAGGGGTGGGGGTGGAGGTTGGAGTTGGGGGTGGAGGTTGGATAACTTTATAGCTACACGCTTATTTCATAACCCAGACGTTACCTCTGAAGCTCGCTGGTGCGTCGCAGTCGGAGGCTGTGCAGTTGTTCTCCATCTACAAACATGAGCGTTGGGTGGAGCCTGACCACGACACCGTCAGGTCACCAGCAACTTGGGGATGGTGCAACGGTTCAACATCTGAAGGGTTCGGTGACGATCGAGTGCAGCATGGTGCAGGCTCCTCCTCCACCATCATGTGCAGCTGGTAGCTCCGATGCCGCGCTGTGAGCTGGTGGGTCTCTAACCAGAACCAGGACTGGCTCGTGTGCAGCAACCGAGCTGCTCCTGAACCCCCCACAGAGAGATACAGAGTCCATGCTGCACCACCCAGCGTAGCCCATCCACAGCTGGGTTCATGATATGATGGCTAGGTGAGAATATAACACGATGTTTCTAGGCTGGAGGTTTTTCCAGTCTCACAGCTGCACGTCTAATGCACAACCACCATGTTTGCACTGTCATACACCTGTGACCCGAAAAGGTGCTGTGAGTCGAGCTGTTTTCGCACAGGATTAATGAAAGCAGGGGACCTCGGGGGGGTTAGACATGTCAGAGGATAGTTTGAGCGAGGGTCGAACGCTGAAGGCTTCCTGACTCGTGAAGGAAAAGAGGTCACGTGGTGCGAACAGCACTAATCAGAGATGCCAGCACCATCTTTTCTTCATGTATTCTCACAGAGCAGCTTTGCATGATTCACAGTTCACAATAATCCTTCTTTATCTGATACTGGACCTCCATGCAGCCCCTCAGTCCTTCGTCTATCTGACACAAGCTCCTCCCCCTGCAAGACAGCTTTCTGCTGATTAGCAGCCCCTCAAAAATGGAAGGGTTGGACAGGTGGGTGGAGCCTGTACCTGACATAATTTAATGAGGGACGTCATGACATCATACAGTCCAAGAGTGGAAAAAACAGTGTTTAGACCAGCCAGAGCGTTGTGCTCACGCTGAGCTCATTAATAGAAAGTTTGGCCATTATTAAATATGAGCATCCAGCACAGCAACAGGAACAGGTCCACTTTCAAATCAGCACTTGGATTCATGTTGAGGAAGAGGGCGGAGCACCTTCCTGGACCGCTCCAAGCCGAGCTCAGAGCCTCGTCTGTTATGTGCCGAGCTCTGCAGACTGTTGTTGTGATTTGGTGAAACTGAATTTCGACCACGTTCATGATGACCGCTGCATCATAGACAAGAAGCCTGCGAAGTCCACATCAGGTCAGCCACAGCAGGGCCTCAGCTCCAACACTAACAGCGCTCTGCCTTTGAGACGCGGCCCTACATGTGAAAAGTCCTCGTTCTCTAAGCCGTCCAAATGTCCACACTTTCTCAGATGATCGGGCCGTGACACAGATGTCCTCACTAATCACATTTGTTTAAACTTTCCAAACATTCTCACTCTTCAAATTGCCCTTTATTTATTTCCTTCCCAGAACCGTGTCTGTGTTTAAAGGATCAAATTGTTAGTGTCCCACGGTGGACGGTGTCCCACCCGCTTTGGTGCTGAGAGAAACCTGAGATTTTGTTGAACCACAAAGGTCACTTGTTAGGAAAACATAATCTGAGGCCTCTCTGCGTCTTTAAACAAACGAGCAGAGTGCTGGACGTCTCGTGCTGAAGGCAGAATGACCATTTCTGTGGTTAAGAGCTATTTAGATAAGTTTGACTTTACTTAAACCATCTGAGAGCCGTGACGCCGGGCAGAGAGCGGAGCAGAGGGGAAACTCACGGCTGGGCTGGTGAAAAGGCTCTGTGGAAAAATGACAGGCTGACTTCTACATAATGAACTCTGGCTTCCCCTGCAAAGCCTCAGACAGCAGCTCGGCCAGCTCGCCTCATTTTTTTTATCTGCGAGTGAAACTGTTTAAGAAAGAATGTGAATGCACCCAGAGGGCTGAGCTCAGATGATTAGGAGGATTAGGAGCTTAAAGCAGATGTTTGGACACGGCACACACCTGCAGTCAGCTCAGGTCACATCTATAACACATCTCCAAGCAATTCTTCTACTCTATCCTCAACTTCTTTGCTCTTTTCCAGCCAGCTCTGACCTTTGACCTTTTCAGTCCTGATTGATACATATGGATAAATATATGAGTGCCAGTCTCTAAGTCACAGAGGAAAAGGTTTAATTATAGGCCAATCTCCAACCTTCCTTTCATATCAAAAATTCTTGAAAGAGTCGTTGTCAAACAGCTAACAGATCACCTGCAGAGGAATGGCTTATTTGAAGAGTTTCAGTCAGGTTTCAGAGCTCATCACAGCACAGAAACAGCTTTAGTGAAGGTTACAAATGATCTTCTTATGGCCTCTGACAGTGGACTCATCTCTGTGCTTGTCCTGCTAGACCTCAGTGCAGCGTTCGATACTGTTGACCATAATATCCTATTAGAGCGATTAGAACATGCTGTAGGTATTACAGGTACTGCACTGCAGTGGTTTGTATCATATCTATCTAATAGACTCCAG
>VVHJ01019243.1:0-15328 GCA_015107715.1 Tylochromis polylepis
CCTGCATTTGGGTCCACCATTCCGCCTGCCACACAGCAAATCACCACAATCCAGACTCTCACTGGAACCTACAGGAAGCATTTAGAGGCTGTAATTTCTGCAAAAGGCAGATCTACTAAATATTGATTTCATTTCTTTTTTTGTGGTGCCCAAATTTATGCACCTGCCTGATTTTGTTTAAACAATTATTGCACACTTTCTGTAAATCCAATAAACTTCATTTCACTTCTCAAATATCACTGTGTGTGTCTCCTATATGATATATTTAACTGACATTTTTTATCGTAACAACCAACGATTTATACAGGAAAATAATGACTATTAACAAGGTTGCCCAAACTTTTGCATCCCACTGTATTTTCGATCTAGATGGGTAAATAATGCTGCTGTGTGAGAGGTGAAGAATAAGAAATTGTTCATCATTAAAGCAAAACTAAGTGCTACATAGCTAGCTTGAATGAACTACCTTAAATCTTACATTTTGTTGATGTAAGACATTTAGAGTGTAGGGCCAGAAGAGTTCTGGTAGTATTTATTTGTCACAATGTTGTATCATAACAGTAAAGTTGACTGAGTATTTTTCCAATTTCAGGTAAACTATTCCAGTTTAAATGAGCCCCGACTGCTGTGGAGAAGCAGTGATTGGTGCAGTTTGACCTGCCAGCATTGGGGGAGGTGTGCTCACATGTCGGTGCCATACTCTAGGCCATTCTGGCAGCTGTAAATAAATGTTAGTTCAGTGATTAGTTGATTATCCGATAGCACAGCAACTATCTGGCATTTCGGCTAAGTTAAAATCAAAGATGTTCAAAGGATGGCTGGCGAATAAAGGACCACAGTACTGTTTTTGCCCTCCATGGGGGGGGGGGTCCCAGTATCTCTCACGTCATGTGAAAACTATGGATAGTAGCAGAAGACCACACCATGTGTCGCTCGTGGTAGCTAAGAGCAGAAAACCGAGGCTACAGTTTGCACTGACTGGACAACGAAACGTTGGGAAAAATGTTGCCTGATTCTTGATTTCTGCTTTGACAGTTGGATAGCAGAGTCAGAATTTGGTGTAAACAGGTAAACATCAGTGCTCCCTTGTTTATAGGAGACATTTTACTGTTGAATGTGCACTCTTACTGATAATACTTCAGGTGCATTTTGATGATAACTTTTCTATGTTAATGTTAAAGTTTAGATATCCTATTTCTAAAAGTGATTATCTTCTAAAAATTGAAAAAGACATTTGAAAGCAAATGTCAGAATATCAGCATTGACCTCCAAAAGCACATAAAAGTTCAGATCGAGTGGGTGTTTTTGATTTGCTTAAGCCTGTGCTTTGGCTTCTGTTAGACTAGGAAGATGATTCATCAGAGGGGCGTCTGCAGTTCTTGGCAGAGTGAATGACACTGATGTGACTCTGATTTGCAGTGGCCTGGGTGAAACATGTGTCAGTGAGGTGAGGATAGAGTCATTTTGTTGGTCAAGAGAAAACTGTGTAATGTGGAACTACAGTGAAACTAGAGTGAGGCAATCGAGAGAGTATCATCAGGGTAGTTGCTTTCAGCTCATCAAAAACAGAAACTGAAGTTCAGATGTGGTATTTGGCATATATGGTGTATGAAACAAAGCACTCAGGATAGAAATAACTCAGGAAGGAGCATAATACCCAAGCTGCAGTAAGTCAGCTTCTTCATGTTAACCTGTGTAGTTTAGTTTGGAATTCATTTCTCTATAAAAACATAATGTTGTACCAAAGTAGTGGAAGTGTCCATATCCTAACCACCAACAGTTAAAGAATTGTTAGAGCTATTAAACCATTGTTGTCAGTAGTGGAAATCCAGGATCAGATAACCACTATCCACTTATTCTTCATTGTTTACTGGCTCCATCTAATTTTAAATATGCTATAGTTCAACTTCTCCTGAAGAAAGTTACACCCTCCTGACTTACAAAGTCTAACTTAAGTTAACGATGATACATGACCAGATCTTGCTTGGTTTCGCTACTACTTATCAGACTGTATCTGTATCTGTTGAAATGGAATTAAATTCTCCTTATCTTCAGCCCCAATTTCATGTGGTGCTCCACAGGGGTCAGTTCTGGGTCACTTTTTATTCTCTATATATTTCTGTTGGACCTCCACTTTCACTGTTATGCAGATGATAGGCATAACACATAAGTTGGTCACCTGACTGAAAGTCTGGATTTAACAGGTGGTCAACAAGGAACTCTTCACCCAGAGAACTGCCACACACTGGATATTTTCTCTTCTCTTCTTAGACCATTCTCTATATGTTCATTTGAAGGGTAGTAATGTTAATACAGCCTCAGATCTTATGGCGTATCTTGCTGGCTTATGTTTGTCACTTACGTGTGAACTTACGTCAGCTCAATGATTCTAAATCTGAGTTTCTGTTATTTGAACCTCAAACCTGGCCTGTAAGTGTCAAAGAATAATGTGAATTATAATGTGAACAATGAATATCAAAGCAAGTCTCAGGAATGCACACTAATAGAAAAACCACACAGCAAATGCTTATCTTTTACTTGCAAGGGCGAGCACTAAACGTGACTGGCCCCGAATGTCTGCCCCCTTCTTTATTTATAGCAGAAGCAAAGCAGGAGGAAAGCAGAACAGTTTATACAGAGCAAAGGTTACATGGTTTGCAGAAGAAAACAGAAGAGCTCTGTTTTCTTCCACTAAAGTACAAAGCATAAGCAAGGTTATATGTTTTTCATGTGTAGACATAAGCATCACTATAATTTTCCACTAACAGTAAGTTAGAAACCTGGGTGTGATCTGTTGCATCTGAGCTTTGTTCTGACTTACAAATTACAAAGTTCATACAGTCATGCTTGCAGAAAATTAAAAAATTGGTTATGTCAAGCACACCTTGCTACCGCATAGTGATAGAGAACAATAGCATCAGTACAAATACTTTAATCTGTGGATTATTTTCCAGGGTAACTGATTATTTTTTGGTTTCTAGCATGTTAAAAAAAAAAGGTGAAAAATGACAAATTTTCACTGTCAAAATGAAGGTCAAACAGTTGCCTTGTCAAGTGAATCATGCTACATTAAAACAGTTTAATTATCTGACAAATACCAAAAAATTTTCACTGAGGTGCTGTTGTTTCTGTGGCAGTTAGCACATTGAATTGGTCCTCTGTTTTACTGATGACTGCTAAAGCAGTGGAATTTACATGATACCACATAACTACAGTTGCAAAAACGAAATGAGGAATTAAGTTTAGAACTATCTTACTCAAGTGAAATTCACTAAGAGGATGTATTTAAAAGGGGTGTGAAAACAAGAAACCTCTCCCTTTGCATATGTTGTGCATTGTTTTCAAACTGTCCAAGATAAGATTTTTTTTAACTACATGCTAAACAGGCAAGTTTTAAAAAGAAGACGATTTGTGTGATACATTTATTCTGAAATTACAGTTTTTTGACACTATGTCAAAAAATGATAGCAGTGCTTGAACTCACAAACCTGAGAAAGATCTGACAAAGTTGCAGAGAACTTCATGTTGTCAGGGATGTTAGGTCTTCCTTGGACCTAGTTGACTGATGTCTGTTAGGTCTAAACTTCACTAATTAAAATCTCTGAACTGGACCAATTTTCTTCTTTTGGGGTGTTGGTGAGCATTCTTAATGTCATTTTCTAACAAATATTACGACATTGTTGTGTTTCAGTTATGACGAGTGATATTCCACAATTTTCAGTCTGTTGAGGGTCATTGATGCAGGAAATTACCATAGAGCATTAAAAAAAAATCAATGGCATTCAACAACAATGGGCAAGAAGACCAGTGGTTACAGGGAGTGGGTGGGTCCTGAGACAAAGTGTTCTCAGCTTCAAAGCGAGCGATTGGTGCAACTACCAGTTAGAGTGCAGGATACTGTTGATTGATATATGACAAGGTTGTACTACTAAACACATCGCTTCCTGCGTCGATGCCCCTATACTTACCACTTCTTAGCATATAAGTGAGTCTATAAAATGCACCTCAACACTTTATGGATGCAGCTTGCCAACCTAAATGCTAACACAGAATCAGCCAAAATAATAAGGGTTAAAAATGTTCAGTCCAACACAAATGTGTAACATTACATTGGTTAGATTCATCTTTTATAGCCTGTAGTCTGGATTCAGTGCTGGTATACATGTAGATTTCCAGAATAGTAAAACACCTCTACACTTGAATAGTTTGGCAGACTGCAGTATCATCCTCTCAGGTTCATTACATTATATACATCCATGTACTCAGAGGTTAAAGTGGGTTGGAACAATCCGGTATGACGTTCCAACACCTCCAGTTAACATGCAATTAAAACCGATAGGCAGGTTAATGGATATTACTGTCAAGTGAATTAATTTTTCAGTGTGCTGCAGCCTGACTTTCCTTCCAGTTGTGTGCACCAAGATACTTACTCAGTAATGAGCTGGCATCACAGAGGAGGGGCGAGAACAAAAAAAGAAATAACTGCCAGGTAATTTCAAACGCAGCTTTCCAATCAGCTCAAAATATGACCAAACACACAAACTGTTTCTGTGCAGTTTAAACATCCTGTCATTCTGTTAACACCCCCATCATTCCATATTTCATCACTTTGCTGAAAATTATTCATCAAATACTGACTTTTGGGGTGTGTGGGATCAAAACTAAAAAAAAAATGTGACCACTTTTACCGAGAACTATGGAGGAGGATTAGGACCACTGGGGGAAAAAAGTAGGGATGTCTTTTCTTTCTTTTTTCCAGAATTCTGAGAAAAAAAAATCTGAATTCTGACTGGCTGACTGTGACTGAGATGGTAAACTTTGACAGTTTTACTTTTACAATAGTTATTTAAATATGTTCCTTACATTTCTGTAGCCAGCCGTGAGGTCAGTTTTAAATTGCAGGCAATGAGGTGTTTCACAGTGAGTGCTCTGTTTTTATACCATCTATATTTTAGTGCAGTGAGTACCAAACGTTATCTTAAATTCATTTCTAACTTTTCATAATCTTCTTGGTCTGTAATAAGTACATTTTTTTTTAGATGTATTAGCTGCTGTGTTTGTTGTACCATGTGTTTATTAGTTTATTCTAATGTGTATTTTAACTTTATGCTCTGTAATAATGTCCTGTAACTAAATCATTCATAAAATTAATAAAAATTAATATTAAACACTTGTTTGATTAAAATGACCAACTTACTTAGCAAGCTACTACTGCTGTTGTTGCAGGATGGGGTCAGAATGATGTCTTTGGCAGTTCTAGTGCTAACTGTCAAGCTAATGCTACTATAGTGAAAAATCACTTAAAACTCACTGGGGATGCGGCTTCAAGTTCCAGAAAACAGTGTACTGAAAAACAGTTTCAATAAACTCAATAAAGCATAGATGAAAAGTAGACAACAGCGCCCCCAGGGGGTTAAGCTGTAGACAAACAAACTGGAACGCCGTCCATAAACAGGGCCCAGAGGGACGCAGGTGGCACTGTCTTCCACTACGCTCAAAGATAAAAACAAAAAATAGCCACAATACACGTGATACACACAGTACTTGACTTAGGTGACTATGTAACCGTTAATATGCTGATCACCCATGCTCAGATCGCCCTATTTGCCGCAAAATAAAATGCAACTTCTAAAATGTGTGAGGCATCATATGAGAACTAAAATAAAATATCTTTTACTGTTAATCTATATGATCCATATTCAGGGTTTGACGTTTATTTTAAAAACTGAGACAACTTTAAACACTCCCAATGACTTTCCAATACTTGCTTTGGTATAACTGAGGTTTAAACATAGTCTACTAAACACACTGATTAATAAATGATTAATGAACACGCGATGATTGTCCTGTGTCAATAAGCACTTCATCTGTCCTTTGGCAACTGATCACTCAGAAATGTACTGAAAGAAGCTTTTGCAAACTGAACACCACATGAACAGTCGTCATACCAGCATTGATACACAACAGAAAAAAAGGTACATAAAGGTAAAATAAGTTGAAACAAGTTTTCCAGTGTAGTTCAATTTTATTCAGTCTAATTCAATCCAGTTTATTGTGCCAAACACAATAACAGTAACCTCAAGGCCCTTTATATTTAAATTCATAACTTTAGAATATAAAAGAGAAACCTCAACTATCAAGTTTTCACGTATGAGCAAGCACTTGGTGACAGTGGGAAGGAAAAAGTCCCTTTTCACAGAAAAAAGCCTTCCAGCAGAACCACGCTGAGGGAGGGGCAGCCATCTGCCCCAACTGGTTGGGGGGCGTTGATGGTGAGGTGACTAAAATTTGTAATCACTTTTTGTTCTGGTCGCTTTTTTCCCCTGCAGCCTTCAAGTCCTTTAGGTAATTTAGCTTGGTGAGTGGCAACCTGTTCCTTTGTTTCTGTCACTGAGATTACTTGAGTTTTGTTCTTGTAGTATTTGTGGGTGTATCAGGCATGAATGGCTTCATACATCATCAGTGCAGTAATGACTTGTGAAGCCAGCAGAGTTTTCAGTAGACTTTAGGACCTCTTACAACCCGAGTCTTTCTTGATCACATCAGCCACTTTTTTTGCTTCCTTCTCGAGGTGAGTGTGCAGAGTGTTATTTTTTATGATGGACCAGAAGCTGTCCTCATCAAAGTTTTCACAAGAGATTTATTGTATCTTGGATGGTTTGTCATTGTTCCCTTGTCTTGTTGGCTTCTTCTGACTTTCCCATTCTTTGCTAATCATATCAGTCACCTTACAGGCTTCATGTTTGATATGGGCACAAAGGATCTAATTTTCATGATGCCACAGAAGCCGTTTTCTTTGCAGAAACCATCTGCTCTGTTTTTCATTGTCCTAGAATTTTGGGATCCAACTCTGTACCTTGAGATGTGCCTGCATGGTCACGTCTTCCAGTTTAGACCATAAGTTTTCATCAGAAAATATTTCCAGTTTTTTCTGGGCTCTTTTGTCAGAAATGCATATCGTTCTGAATTTGTTGCAAAGTTGAAAGAAAGACATGGCCAGTGGTCGACTAGCTAACCTAATCTTTAACGTAACTCAAGTGAAACAGTCGTGTGCTTGTGATGGTAAACATCTGGACCACAGTGTTGATTTGTGAAGAAGTCGCTCTCACGACTCATCCAGTGACGCCACTCCCTGGCCAATCAGGGTCATGCAGTCTGCTGATGTCACATTTTTGGCTTGACTCAGCTTGCTTGGTACCCCAGCCGAATAGGTACTAATAAAGTACCTGGTACTGCTACCTAATGGAAAACCCCAAGAACTGATTCAAATAAATTTGAGTTGAGTAGATGCTAGTGGAAAAAGTATTTAGTTATGTTTGTGTGGTTGTAATGTGCATATAGTAATATGTAATGTGACCTCCTTATACTGCTTTTGAGTTTCTTTGTTTTCTTCTGAGTCGATTGTTCTTTTACTTGTTAGCTAAAATAAACTAATGTAAGTCTGATTAGCAGCAATCAACAAACTGACCCAGTGACATCATATTCTGTACTGGCACAAAATGGTGTTAAACATGTTCTAAAATCTTTAAACACACATTCTTAAATCCAGCTTCACAGACAATGTTAAATTTATGACAGTTTTTAGAGGAACTTAGGGCTCCGTGGTGTAAATTAACTAACACATGTAGTGTTTCATGTCCATTTTAAGGCCATAAACATCAAAAATAGATGTGTATAAGTGATTAATTAATATCCCAAACAAACAAAGAAAGACAATATACTCCTGCAGCTTTAATGTTGCAAAAAACATTGGTGTTGTTTCCTCTCCACGTTGCGGGATAAGATTACACGATACTCACATGTGATAATCGGATTCACGTTCACTGTGAAACACCATATGTGGTAGCAAAAACACAAAGATAAATACAGAAAAAATTAGGATGAGACAAACAAAGGTAAAGGAGTGTAGTTTTTGTGGCAACGATAATGACAGAGGAAACGTGTAGTTGCAAGGAAAGGCTTTAAATTGGCTGAACGCACGCCTACAAATTAAAATACAGATGGCAGGCCAGGGCCAAACTTGTAGGAGGCAATATGAGATTCAGCCTCTCTGAGTGAGTAGTTCCTCTTAGATTTTTTCCCCCTCCTTTACTGACAGTAAAAGTACCACCAGGGAGCACTGTCTCCCAAAGAATACTACCGGCCTGTCTCATTACAAGCGTCTCAACAGTCTGCATGAGTGTATTCATGCCCTGCATGATATTACATGCAGTAATGCCTTTAAACACAAGATTGTGCTTACAGGCAGATCTCCACAGTGGAATTAGGCACACTCACATAGGGCCAAACTAGCTGTAGCGGTGTGTGTGTGTGTGTGGGTGGGTGGGTGTTTGCGCACGTACAGGTGTTAAAAGCCAATCGGTTTACCCAGAGATTGGCTTGTCATTAACAGTATGTTGGCTACCTGAGCTAGAAAAGCAGCGATCTACCATAATGGCCTTAAAGAAAGTCTCAGTAAAAAGACGGGAAGGTGAGTGAGCGTCTGAAAGAAAGACACTCTTTTTTTAGCTGATGTACCTCTTAATGAGATTGGGCCCAGGTTCTTCTCTTTAAACTGATCATCTCTTAGAATTTTTTTTCCCAGCAATCTTTAGGGTCAAGACCTCATTACCAGTGCGCCTTTGTTGCTAGGCTTCCAGAGGTCACCTGCCAATCAAATGCTGTGTCGAATCTGGCAGTGTGACATCAGTAACCTTTGATTTTATTATGGTGGAATGTGTGTAAGAGGTGCTCCTTTCTTGGGATTGCTTCTGAAACAAAAAAAGGGTCAGTCATGAATGCACCCACTCAAAGTCACATCTATAGTATATACAACTTTCAACATGCTGCATTCTCTTTATCTTAATAGGAAACCTTCAAAGCACTTTCAGTTGTGGGAAAATGTGAGTTACCAATGCTATTGATATTAAAGCTCAGCATTAATCATGAATAACGCCCTTTGGATTTTGAAGTTTAGCCAAATATTCTTCAGTATCAGCCAATATTCTTGACTACAGATAAATAGTCGCAGATTAGATGGGACTTTTTTCCCCCCAGTTAAATTCAGGAAATGTTGCATTTTATGTTTATTTTATTAATTTTACTCTCTTTTTTGTTAAAGCAGATAAAGACCAGGATGGAACTCCTTGTTCTGAAGCAATGATGTTATTTTATTATGTCCTTGGATCTTCTCAAGTGGTTCAAACTAAGATAAAGGAAGAGTATTGACGTCACAGAGACACATGCATTTATGTCCATGGCTCAGCTAATTTAAGAATGCCCTTTTGACTGGATTCAATGGGTGCTACAGTGCTGCTGTTTGTCCTGCTATAGCTCTGAATCTGGGGATTTACCCTGAGAGAAGACAGTGCTTTTGGCAGCAAGCGTCTCTCATTTCAGTTGTGTGACAAATCTGCTGTTATGGAGGGAGAAAGTGAATTTTAGTTTTAATATATCCTGTATAAATCCTTTTACAGGCAGACGACAGGTGTTCAGAGGATCCCATTAGTGGGTGAAAATGATCGAACAGCAAACTCATCCTCCAGACTCGCCACAGTCTGCAGTCAGCATGCTGTTTGAAATAAATCAACCTCCCACTATGGGTGGACGGCAGCTCTTCTAGAGCCCAGCTGGTTGCTTTGTTCCCCCACCCCCTTATTCACAAGCCAAACACACTTCAGCTTATCTAGCTTGAAAAATGGATTCTGAAATAGGTGTGTATTTCATGTGTTACACCTGTCCTACAGCAAACCTCATGACCCCTGGCATCAATGTGACATTGTGCACATGACATGGCAATAGGGCATATGTCAATGAGCATCTCAGATGCTGTCAGTGGAAGATTGTCTACATTTAACCTAAGGGACCTTTGAAGATTTGATTTTCTTTGGAGAAGTAATAGAATATAGTATTGAAGTAAATCATATACAAACTAAATTAAATGTCCACTTGTGAGCCTCTCAGAGACAAAGACTAATGCAATGTGCTTATATTTATGCCCCCTCAATGGGCTCAGTATTAAAGAGAACTCGATATGGTCTGTATATAAAAAATGAATGTAGCCACGATCAGTTAATGAAGACTTACTTTCTGAATCCTTGAGTTTAGTATTTTAGCCGCTGCGTGCAGGTTTTTTAGAGCTGAAATGATCAAATTTTAGACAAGGATTGAATGCTAAGTTGTCACCTAATGCTAGCAAGCTTAGTTAGTAAACTACTTCCTCTCTACAGATAAAATTCACAGATACATATCTGCTAATTTATTGCTAAGAGACTAACAGAATACTAGCACTCACCAAAACTGAAGTACTGGCATCTTGGTAGGCTGTTCCAACAAGCTGTATAATTTTAGGGCATTTCTATTAACAGTGCTCAAAAAGGCATGTGTAACCTTGCAGGCAGCTAATGGCTACAGTCAGCTGTGTGGACTACCACCTGTCAATCAAAGTTGACACACCCATAAAATGCAAACTCTGTGAGATGAGTAAATCATTCACCTTGCATACAGATGGGTAAGTTAGCGATAGCGACTATAACCGTTCTTTCTACCAGGCTGTAAACATGCTTAGCTCTGCTGTGAAGTAGCTTAGGAGTGGTTTTTCAAGCAAAAGATTTTCCTCCTTCGTGTCAAACACGTGCTGAAATTTACTGTATAGGTAACAGCATACACTGATATATGTATGTGTGTGTACGTGTGTTTCTGACAGTCAGGGGATTTGTGGCTTTAGGGCTAAGATGGGAGGAAAGAAAAAGTCTTTACTCTGGTGGAAAAACACCTGCACCATTATCATCATGGAGAAGATTCACAAATGAGCAGAGAATCTGAGAGCGCTGCATCGAGTCATTTAGGATTAACAATCAGCAATCAGCACAGATTACAGCTCACGGGGGAAAAAATCACAATCTTTTCGGTGTGGTAATTAGGACCTCTAGCTGATCTTGAGTCAGGTGTATGTTTGTGTGTGTGTGTGCATGTGTGAGAGAGTGAGCGAGAGAGAGAGGGAGACAGCAAGTGACAGACTGAGAGAAACAACTGAAAAACTGTGCTGGGGAAAGTTTCTCCCAATAAATACTGGTTACTAAATCTGTCAAACCCCACTACAAATTCACTTCTAACCACTTGATGTTGCACCCAAACACATTTCGTCGAATTTCCCCTCCATTTTCTGTCCCCCTGCAGCTTTTAAGTAGCGCTGCGCTAGCAGCTAATCTCTCAGCCCGACAGTCAGGCTCATGGCTAACGACTAAGTGTCAGTGTAACAGATGGGGGTGCTGTCTACCCTGACCTGTTTACAGACACTAAAAGCTACAGGCGTGAATGTAGCCTGTGATAAATCATTCAGCCGCCACAGCTCGAGAATGAACTGGTGGCAAATAAACACCAGCTTCCAGCCCACAATTTCATTAAATCAATACATCAACCACTTATTGATCATTAGTATTTAATCAAATGTAGAACACATTTAATTCATTTTGTTTCTTCTAATCTGCCCTCAAATAAATACAATGCACACTGCACCAGTTAAGAAGCAGAGTTATATTATTCATTAAACAGTAAAATGAACATCAGTGCTTAACTGATGGGCTCCATCAGCTCACTAATTTATTTCCAGTTTGCCTATGCCAGTGATTGCAAGCAGTTCCGTGACAGATAATATCCAGTTCAGTGCTTGAGGCATTGCATATTTGTGCTTTTGAAAAGTAAAAATAACCTTCTGGTGTCAAGTCTGAATGAGAATACTAAAGTGATAGCTGAGCAGACAGAGGGAAAGAATGGCAGGTGACACAGTGAAGATGGATTACTCCCAGCTGCAGTGCACTGGTAATATATCGGACTTCGGTTTAAAATGCACAGTTTTTTCTCTGCCTGAAAGAGTCAGGCCACACCAAGTGGGGGTATCCTGGGGAGCAGGTATAGAAAAAAATGAGACCCTAATGAATTCTTAGTGTCTGAAGAAAATAAAACCTAAATCAGACATTTGAATAGCACTTCCTCCAGCTAGCCTAATACCTAGATGACTTGTAACCATTTCCCTATGTTCTTCATCTTTGGCCAGGTAAATATAAAAGGGCCATTTTTTTGAGAATGAAAAGTTGAAGATTGAAGGAGTAGAAGTATTGAAGGTGGATAAGTTCAAATACCTGGGGTCAACCACCCAAAACAACAGACAGAGTGCAGGCAGGGTGGAGCAGGTGAAGACGAATATCATGTGTGATTTGTGACAGAAGGATAGCTGGAAGAGTGAAGGGGAAGATTTACCACATGGTTGTGAGACCTGGTCTGAGGAATGGTTTGGAGATGGTGGTTTGGACAAAAAACAGCAGGCAGAGCTCGAGGTGGACGAGCAGAAGATGAAAAGGTTTTTGTGGCAATGACCACATAAGAGGGACAGCTCGGGTAAGGCAAGTTGGCAACAAAATCAGGAAGGCAGTGATGAGGTGGTCTGGTCATGTACAGAGGAGGAATAGTGGATGTTTTGGACAAATATAAATATTTAGCTGCCAGGTGTGAGCGAAAGAGGAAGACCACAGAGAAGATTCTTGGATGTAGTGAAGGAGGACATGCAGAGGGTTGGTGTGACACAGGAGGATGCTAGAGGCAGGTGATTCCCTTTGGCGACCCTTAAAAATAGATCAGTCCAAAGAAGGAGCCGTTAAAACATACACCAAACTTGTGCTAACTAGTTGTTAAGACTTTAAGGTTTTGTCTTTTGAATTTCTCCTCCATTCATCCCTAAATTTGAAACTTATAGACACTCTCCATACCAACAACACTTGGCCCCTTGCTATTAACTGACTATTTGGCCTGTCAGCCAAATACACTGATCAGGATTCATCCATCAGTTTTCTTAACCACTTATCTAATTCAGCGTTGTAAGGGCGCTGGAATCTATCCCAGCTGTCATTAGGCAAAAAGACAAGAGGCTTTTATACAGCTACTGAATTGTACTCATAGATTTATCATGAAAGTAGGCTATTTTAAATAGCAGTAATAATTTAGCATCCTGCCAACCATGAATATCTGTGAATGTGACTAATTCAGTTAGAAGTTTATGTAGCTAGAAGCTCAGATTTATAAGTCTGCAAGTTTACAAAGGAAAGAAGTTCATAATTCTCATAGAAATGGCAGTATGAAATTGAACCTCAACTTAACGATGACTGAAATGACTGATATCTCATATGGATTACTATATTAAGTAATATTAGAACGTGTGTATGTTTTGTTGTCATTGGGACAGAGAGGTGCAGCACAACTTCTGCATTTTCAGACCTGTATGTTTGACTATTGTTGTTTTGACCTTTCCAGATTTCTGCCTATTGAAGCTTAAAACAACCTTATATTTGTGATTAAAGACTTCCAGAAATGTTTAATTTGATCCATCTCCCATTTGTGTGAAAGGGTCACTGTTTGACACACTGGAGGAGAGCCAGCATGTTTACTGTAGCAGACGCACAATTTGATTTCCACTGATCAGTCTTAACCCTGGTCTAAGCAATCATCACTAGTAATCATTCAAAATGATGCATTTTTACAAAATGAGCAAAAACTCTTCTACCTCTTAGCGCCCACCACGTGATCAACAAACTCTTTGGAGCAGGGTTAGGATTAGGGTTTAAGGTTAGGGTTAGGTTGCATTTTAGCCCAGTGCTAAGAAAGTCTAGTTTCAGAAAAAGAGAAGGTATAACAGTGCAAATCAAAACTTTTAAAACATTTTGTGATCACAGTTATTCTGTTGTTAGATTTCCATTTGGATATGTCATAAAGTTGAAATTTCCATCTAAAGGGGTAGAAGTTAATCTAACCCTGACCTTGCCCTAACTCTCTGACCCTAAGCCTAAACAGGTCGCTGGTGACCTGGTAGATGTTAAGAAATAAAAACAGCCCACTTCTAGTCAAAGTGCTTGACAGCATGCATTTCTGTATTTACCCAGCCAAACCCAAATGCAGTGTTAACATCACATGCATGCACAGTGCACAAAGTTTACATTTATGTTGCGTTTCTAAAGGGAAGGTCCCCTCTGTTATGCTAATAGGCCTAGATATCACCAGTAATTCAAGGTTAGTCAAACAGCAGTTTGTTTGGTTGCTGGGCATGCTCGAGAGACTTTCCTGTCCTGGTTCGACAGCATGCTGGCAGAGCTACAGCCATCAATGTCACTGCACAGACAGTGTGAGGTACAGCATTTGTTTCCCAGTCCAGCCCTGTGTTGTACACAAAGAAGGAGCCAGGCGGTGAGCCAGCAGAGAATCGCATGGAAAAGTACGGAGTGCATAGCTGCCTGCAGTGCACGAAAGACAAACTGAGGAAAAGTGGGATTTGGCACTGTCATATGCATACGCAGAGCTTAGATATGTACACTTTAAAGGTTCCTGACAAACATTTTGTCAGTTTCACTTGCTAAAAATCAGTGTCCTCACAGCAGCAGACGGACTCCTTGAAGATGAACCTCAACCTACTCTTGTGTGTGTGTGTGTGTGTCTTTTCTCAGACAAATCAGCTTAGATTGCCTCAGCATTTTTGAAACAGAGAGTGAGAAATAGAGATTAATATCAAATGAAAGAAGAAAGGCGAGAATAAGATGGAGGGGGTGGGGGCTGAAAAAGCCACAGGAGGAAAGAAGAGACAAAGGCAGTGAGTGAGAAAGATGATAAACAGGGAAGACCGTCACAGAAAATCTTTATTGCATTTTCACCCTGTCTGCATGGTAAGAAAAGAAGCAGAAAAACAGAATTATTCTTTTGAAAATTTGATTTTAGAAGCACAGTGAATTTAGTACACCACCAGCTTCTGCCACGAACACAGGAGAGGCAATTTTACCCTGTATGGTCTTCCTCACAAGGTCTGATATTGTTCTGATTTCAAGCAAAAGCGCAAAGATATTATTATAGCCAGAAACCTGAATGTATCAATTCCATAAACATACTTTGGTTTTGGTGGCAGGTGTTTGTCTTTTTGGTTGAAGGAGGTAGCCATGAACAGTGACATTTAAATCAAACATTGTTCTGCTGCTTGGGGATGAATTAACTGGACACACCGTGATTACTGAAAGCAAATTTGTTTTTTGGGTTTTTTTTTGTGTGAGTGTTTATTTCCCTTCCAGTCTCAGCAGCATAACGGCAGTATTTAGCAAGGATTGGCCGGCCCAGGCTAAATGCAGTCTCAGGTGACTAAGTGTTCATGAGGCCCCTGCTGTACTGCTTCTGTTTGAAGCAACTGTTAACCTTTGGAAAGGTCAATCAAGTCTTTGCAACAAACTGGGAAAAGTTCCAAAATCAACGACAAAAAAACAAATAAGACAAACAAACAAAAGTAAAGAGGTGCTCAAAAATAAATGCAATTTACAGAATG